>MU837077.1:84478-101490 GCA_029603245.1 Rhizopogon salebrosus TDB-379 | reverse complement strand
ATGCCATTTAACAAATTCAAAGCTAGGAATATGATAAAAGCTATAGATCTATCATTCTCGGTAACCCTCGCTTCGCGACGTTTCTCTGCTTCCGCCCTGTTATCAGTGGGTTGGGTTTTACTACAGAGTGCTACATAGCACTATGCTCTGTAGTAGTCTGCAGCGTGCCATAGTGAATTACGTTTTCCTGATACGGTCACTACACCTTCTCGGGCAGAGCGAGTCGTTTGGATATTCTGTTGTGTACGCTTGAGTTGCGACGTCTGGCTGTTTGTTGAGAAGGAAATGACTTGCTGCTTGTAACTCTCGGTCAGGACTCAGCTTTGACTGTGACTTCCAACAGCCGAACACTCCAGAGGGAACGCCCCTACAGGTGCATTAGGCTGAGAGCTGACAGAGAATTTGCTTTGCATCTAGCATGGCTATTCGCCTAAGTTCTGATACTTATCTGCCAGTGCTTTGCACAAGGTATTTGTTGGTGTCATGACATTGGACATCCCTTGTACCAGCCACAAGTCAATGCAGAGTACCGATCATGCACTCTGAGATAGATAATAGAATGACAAGGCATCATGACAATCGCTTCCAGGATAGTCACGTGAGAGGAGATCACTAACTGGACATATGCCTAAAATCTTTTCATTACTTACCGTAACTCGTCTGAAGAGCAACAGTCGACTTCATCTTCACTTATAGTGCACATCACCATCCTTCGATGCCTGGCTTGCAAAGCGGATCAAGGAAAAGACCAGCGGTTTCGCAGGGTGGCCCAAAATCGAAGAAACTGCACTCAGAAAAACCTCCCTTGGCGAAGCTCGAGAAGGAAAAAATACAGAAACGGAGTAGACCTGTGACACAGCCGGTACCGGAGAGCGGGTTGTCTGATGATGACGAGGATGAGGGCGAGGATGGTATGACCTTTGGCGATGAAGCTGGGGACCAGGATATTGTTGCGGACGAGATGATTGTGGATAATGCACCCAGCAAAGACCCAAACGGTATGTCTAGCATCACAGAAAGCAAATATACAGGACTCATAATGTTCTTAGCTGTGAGAGAATCGCATAAAGTACAACGCGTACTGCAGGAACAGCGTCGAGCGGCCAAACCACATTCTCAGTTACTAACTGATGCAAAGCGTGTCTGGTCACTGGCTCGGCAAAAAAATATACCCTCTACTGAGCGACAGAAGCATGTGAAGGACTTGATGAAGGTTATTCAAGGAAAGGTTAAGGATATCGTTCTGAAACACGATGCGAGCAGGATCATTCAAACTGTTGTGAAGTATGGTGGACAAAAGGAAAGGGACGAGGTCGCGACGGAGCTCAAAGGTCATTACAAGTCATTAGCTCAGAGCAAGTACTCAAAGGTTCGTCCGGATTACTTTTGAAGTTTATCGTTTGACGATGGTCGCAGTTTCTAGTGACCAAGTTGATCAGGTTGTGCCCGGCTCATCGTGCATCCATTTTGCTCGAATTTCAGTCTCATGTCCTCCGTCTATTGTTGCACCGGGAGGCATCCGCTGTTCTTGCGGATTCCTTCGAACTTTATGCAAATGCATATGAGCGTTCAATTTTACTTCGCGACTTCTACGGCAAGGAAGTCGCGTTGTTCTCCCAGACACAAGGTTCTGAGCCTGAGAAGGAGAAAGCCAAAAAAGGCTTCCATGGGGTCCTCGAGGGTCTTGAGGGCGAGCGAAGAAAACGCATGTTGGCAGCACTGAAAGAAAACTTGATCACGATGTAAGCGTTTGACATTTGGATGTTGTTCACTCCTGTAATGACTATCAACAGCTTGAACAATCCTGATAAAGGTGCTATAACCCATGCAGTCGTCCATAGAGCCCTTTGGGAATACTTGTGCGCTGTCAGTAAAACAGAACATGAGTCGGAACGAGAAAAGCTTCGCCGAGAGATTTTCGAAAGGTGAATACAGGCTTAACTGATGTATTATTCATTAATAAAATATCTGCAGTTGTCAGGATGTCCTTGCTGAGATGGTCCATACCAAAGACGGTAGCAGGGTTGTGAGAGAGTTCATTGCTTATGGGTCGGCCAAGGTGCGGATCCGGCTACCGACTTGTGTGGTGAAAGTTAATTTTTATCGTGCAGGATCGGAAGCAAATTATCAAAGTCATCAAACCTCATGTTGAACGAATGTGTACAGATGACGAGGCTCAACTCGTCCTCTTCACTGCCTTAGACGTCATTGAGTTGGGGGGTTTTTTTTTTGATCAAATGCTGAATTCTGACGTACGTTTGGTAGCGATACCAAGTTGACTGCCAAATCCCTTGTTTCTGACATCATCGCTCACGCCTCCACACTCATCAACACTCCACAAGGTCGCCGTGCTCTTTTCTACTTGCTCGTTCCTCGATCACGACGACATTTCACGCCTGCCCAAATATCGATTATTGCTGAGACCGACTCTATACGTGGCAAAACTAGCAAGAAAAGTGCGGATGTTCGCGAAGGTGAAATCCGAACGGCAGCAAGCGAGGGATTGCTTAAGTTCATTGAGGATAGTGGCGCAGAAGCCGCACGAGATACCGGTGGAAGTTTGGTAGTGTTAGAGATTATGCTTTACGCTGACGGCGGTTGGTGCATTTATCTTCACGTGCCTTTGTTTTACTAACATTGCTTCGTAGACAAGTCTTTGGCTACACAATCCCTCCTTCAACCATTGGCTTCGACTTACCCTTCAGAGGATGCTTCAAACCCTCATCCGATCGACCTACCGCACACGTCACGAATGTACAAATCCCTTTTCCAAGGAGGACACTTCTCGCATTCTACCAAATCTGTGATTCGCTCGCTATCATTTTCCCCATCTGCATTTGCATCTGCGTTCATGGTCACTGTTGGTAATGATGTGACAGTAAGTATGGCAGGCGGAGAGGGTGCCTTTGTTGTCGCAGAATTTTTACAGCGAATAACGGAAGAAGGAAATATCCAGGAAAGGCACATGGTCAAGAATTGGTTTGGTGAAAGCGTTGTCGACAGCATTAAAAGGAGTGAAACAAAAGGGAGGAATATTTTACTGGAGAAGATCGATGCATTAAGTCCATAATTATGCTTTACGATCTGGCGGCAGCAGCCGTCAGGTCTTTATCTCCATATTGTCGACTCGAACACTTTGCTTGTGATTACGACGTTCTCGAGTTTCGCCGTTGGTTTGTACCCTTTAAACATACTACGAACACGTGCAGCATCGCCTTGAGATCACTTCAAGCTCAGTCTATCACTTCAGTGTCACGCAACCTATGCCTCTTTTTATATTACGTTGAAGCCAGAGTACTGCTGCATCGCCAATCGCCTGGGTCTGGTAGTCAACCTCGAAAAAGGGAAAACGATACTCCGGACCCCCCTCGGAGTCTTGTGATATTTGAATTCCATCATCATGGGACGCCGTGGGCACAGCTGAAGCATGGGCATGTCAACCTATCGACCTCACACCGATGGACCAATCTTATATCGTTGACGTCATGACTGGCTTCTATACTCCTCGGGAGTGCTCCATCTCCGTATTAAATTGGTGGGCACCATGACGTTTCAACTTTTGAGCGCCTCGCGGGGATCGCGTAAAGAACCATTACGGTAACCGACCTTGAGAAAGTTTTATCCTATATAAAATTCTTGTATCTTAACATTATCCTCTGGGCATTTGTCGTCGTAGGTGAGCTATTCAGAGTCCAGACTCCAAGTCGACTGTAGTCTAGTCACCTTGGCTGATACTTCTGCAGAACTTTTCTTCACGGGCTTACCATGCATCAGTCTCTGTTCATTGACGAGATCCTTTCTCACATCATTCAGTTTGTCGCTGCAGACGGCCAGCGAGACTCGAGACGCTTGGAAAATACTAGTGACCTTGCTAGGCTCGCTAGGACATGCCGTTGCTTTATGGGATGTGCTCTGGACACACTCTGGAGAACTCAACATTCGCTGAGTCCCCTCATCATGTGTTTGCCGATAAGCACTTGGGAGGTTCGCTCCAGCAATAAACTCGTGAGTTTCATGCTACTACGGACATGCAATCTTACAATTACCGTCCTTATAGTATCTCACGAGACCACCTACTGATTCTGAGTGGGCACGATTTGACATGTATTCACACCGCGTGAAGAGTTTTTCATACCCGAAGCAAAAGAACGTTATTGGAGTACACGAGGATGCACTTCCACTCCTTTTTGCCAAACGCTCGCCGCAGTCCCTGTTCCCGTCACTCTCCTCGCTTGACTTCTCCATTCTGTCATGCGGCCCGTCCAATTTTCTGCTAATCAGGGGCTTCCTCTCCCCAAAACTGACGAATCTCAGCTTCACTCTCCCGCAGAACACGTGTCCTCACGGCATTCGTGGAGTGTTAGAAGACCTTCCTCGGAAGGGCACCCATCTCGAAAACGTCGCAATTTCATCATTCATTCCGGCAACGCCATTTGAATTGAAGCTTCCAACTCATGGACTGCCACACCTCCGTCGTTTAGTCATCGCCAAGTCTATTCGTATATCTGCAGAAAGCATACTGAATGTCGCGTCCCTTCGATATGTCCAAAAGCTCGATTTAAATCTTGGTCGTGACTTCGACACCGAGGCGCTACGCGATGCGCCATATAACGCCTTCCCCGCTCTTCAGTATCTTAGGCTCACCGCCTGCAACCTTCCCCAGTGTACATCTCTCGTGTCCCTTACATCATCATCGCAACTAGACGAGCTTTCCGTCTCCTATGATATCCAAGCAACACCTTCTACTGTCACTTCATTCTTAAGTGTCATTGACACGTCTCTTAGGTCACTTTCTGTACGACATAACATACAAGATAGCACAGTTTCGGGCGCTCCTTTTATTTTCTCTCCATCCACGTTTGCACCGCTACTCGCTTGCCGCGATCTCCGCTCCATTACAGTGTCTAATCTTGGCAGGCTCAATTTAGATGATGAATTCATCGCCTCAGCGGCTAGGGCCTGGACGAGACTCGAGGAAATCAAACTCTGCAGCTTACCTTGGTCCTACATAATTCCCAACATCGGTTTGAACAGCTTGACAGCGTTGACCCAACACTGTCCACAGCTCACCCACATTCACCTGGCATTGGATGCAAGGGATGTTCCCGGACTACCGACCGACAATCTCAATGTGACTGGTGCCCAACTGCTTCAAGTGCTCAATATCCGAGATTCGGCCGTTGAGCACACCGAACCTGTCGCGCAATTTTTGCGGGCGATAATTCCCAATATGAAGGTGTTGCGCGTTGAGGCACCTTCAGAACTGAGGAACAAGTGGATAGAGGTTAAGGCTTACTATGATCAGCTACAAGTGGAGCCCCTACTGGGGCTATAGAAAGATCCTTAGAAGCCACTGACGCTACTTTTCATATGGACTATCCGTAGTTACTTTCTAGATGGTGATTTTACTTCAGTCGTTGAATAATATCAAGGATTGCATCAGGCGGCGTGAAACTTTGTCCGTAGCGGGGCAATTTCAAGGACTGAAAACTATACAACCTCCAGCATACCCAGCATATCTACACTCCTCCACATCCACGCTCCAGCTCGATCCCACCTCTCTGCGACGCTATGCGCATAGCGATAACCCTTCTGCCATGCTCGAGCGTGGCGCAATTTTTGAGCACAATCCATAATGAGGAGCAAATTGCTTGTACATGATGTACTGCCCTACGTCTCCACACACCGTTAGAGTTGGCACTGGATAACCTCTGATTACTGGCATTTTGTGACCATTGGCCCAGTTGATGTTCAGTAGCTGATATTCGTTGCACGCGTTGCTGGAGCATTTTTTAAAGTCTTCTACTGGTTTGCTGGAATCATTGAGAAAGCATGCAGAGAGGGAGCTATGCCCAATAATATTACGTGGTCACAACTCGGAATATCCTGCAACTCGAAGTGGTCTACACAAGACGGGGTTTGGAACGCAATGGACTGGGCGACTCCCACCGAGGAAAGCGGCTCGTTGGTAACGGTACCCTGTAATTCATTCGTTGCCCGTAGGTTGGACAAGATGCGTGAGGCGAGAACAGTGTGCTTCTCTGCCTTAGCTTTAAATGCGTTGTTAGCTGCGAGAGAGTTTATCCAGTAAGAAGTGCAGTATATGACAACTGGGAGCCCCAGGCCATGTTACGACCCGAGACAACTTGCTTACAGGAAGCATAGCAACGACAATACAATTTGCCATCGAGACCACTATGAAAAGTAGGGCTGCATTCCTGATAACAGTCCATAAGACTCACGAGTAATGTATGGCATGTATCCCGACATAAATTAGCAATGGCTGGACTATTCTCCACTCGGTAACGTTTCAAACATTTGTACAATGTTAGGGACATCAAAACTGGCAGAGGATAGTAGTCGCTGAGTAAAATCTACGCACCAAGCTCATAATTCATGAACAAACCATAAATCAATATGAAAGCATTTTGTCCTTCTTCAAGTGCACCATGTTGGAATATTCGATCAGGCGTACTCGTGTGGTTCACGAGGTGCTTACTTAATATACGCGCTTACTCACAGTTGGATAGCCAAGCGTCGAGGTTGTAGCCCCGTATCATTTACCACCAGGAATAATCGAGCGCACGCAATTAAATTCCACACACCACGCTTCGGACCTGGAAAATGCGATGAGCAGAATAAACCTAAAGGAAAAAATACAGACCTCCGGATTTACTCGCATCCGTGTTCGCAATTGTTAGCATTATTACTAACATGACCTAGGGAATGTTTGATTTGAGTTGCATTGTCTAAGGGCGAAGTATCAAGGTCACCGTGCTAGAACCCGACACCGCGAACAGGAATTTCTTTCCGCAGCCCAAAAAGACATGTCCTGATCACAAGCAGGACTGTAATGGATGTCAGAAGGAAAGAAGTGACTTCTCTTGGAGTGGGTAACTTACTTTCAGCAGCAGCGATACTCCAGGAGTGTATAGCTGGCAAAGACGTTGAGCGTCGGGAAGTTTTAAATGGTGATATGCTCAACCGTCGAATACAGCAGAGAACCTCCCATAGTTTGGCTAAAATTATGTCTTTTGGATACCTTTACTGCTGTGTCACAGAGCTTACGATTCCTCCACGAGCTGACTCGACCGTGTCTACCCAAGGACATCAATGAAGGCGAGAGCATATGAGTTGTCGTTAGTACCCACAGTATATGACCATATTAATAGCGAGGCCTAGGAACGAAGGAAATCCCCCATCTTTGCCCCATTAGCCGTCGTTACAGACCGACGTGAGGGTGAAGTCGAAGAACTAGACGAAATAATTTAGTTACACTGGTTTTCTATCTGTTAACCTGTGACTTACCAAGGCAGCTGTGGATGCGACTGTTACAGCGACTTAATTGTGCAAACAAATTAGAAGTGAAGTATTACATTCTGTAATGATACCGAACTTTAGTGAGCAAATGGAGGATGGAGGAAGAATGTTAACTGCGACAGTTTGGATACCAATGGAATCCGGAACATAGTCACTCACACTGAGGTAAGTTAGTACTGCGTCTTACTACACGTTCCTTCCCCAGGCCTTGAGTCACTTCTCAACTATCCCGTAATTACCAATCATCATGATGCACATGTCTCATTCACTTTCGGGCCATCATATTTTCTCAGTGCCAGAGAAAGATATCCATACGCAAGGATATGTTCAGTGTAGTCACGAGTGAAAATGGACATGGCCAAAACATAGTCTGTTGTATACGAATTTTATGTTGCATTGGACATGTCACAGTGTAACGCTGTGTCACGAAACTGCTTGCGAAGTGACTTCACGAACCTGTGATCAACCCTTTGCCATGACACCAAACGTCGATATGCGTTCAGGATTCTCGATTCCCGACCCTCGCTGCTTCAACATGCAAGAACTTCCACTTGCAGCACTTGAGCGCTCTCGAGTTCAGGAGTTGATCCTGCATAGCGATCGACCAGTAGACGAGCTTAAACAAATGCTTGACCCGCTATCTAGACACTTATTCAATGGCCTGGCATATACCATTGGGTCTGCACTAGGATCTGAGCCACCAACGCAAGAAGAGTGCCTTATAGCATTCAGCATACCCAACAGGGTGGGACTCATGGCTGGTGCTCGTGCATGGTCAAAGCATTCGCATCGCTCCGGAGGAGAGACACCAGGGACAGAGAATTTCCCGACCAAGAGAAACAGAGAAGGACAGATGAAAACACACATGGGGTGGTGGGGCACTCCTTACGGCTCAGTTTCGTCCATCAACGAGCATGCACTGGCGCTATTTGAACGAGTGGTAGACAATTCGACTTGGAGGAATCTTCATTGGCTGCCGCATCGGGTCCTGGTGTATGAGGTGCGTGTAGAAGAAGGATATGGCATGCGCTGGTCCCAGGATCGCAGTGTGTTAGAGAACGGTGGAGTTGGAGTTACTTTTGAACGCCTTCCTTGGACGTTTCGAGGATTTGTAGAGCCAATGATAGAAAATGGACACGAAATAGGGTGGAAACATGAAATTTAAATACCCAGCATTATTTCGATATACATGGTGCTTGTACGTTGTCCAGCTAGGAACTCAAACTAGAGAAGCTCTCACAAGCTGATAGAACCCGGCTGATCCGTATCGCAACCTTCGAAATTATGTTTTGGGGAAATTTTGAGGCACGAAAAGACATACCAAAGTGAATAATGTTACAACGCCCTTTCGACAATCCCGTAGTTCTCCATCGTCCAGGACCATGTATTTGAACAAGTCTGTGAGTCCACATTAATAATCGTTTCGCAGACTTGTAGAACAAAACCTACCTCACAAAAGCACGCAGCAGTATAATACCAGCCTCAGCGGCACCAAATGTAGGAAGTTCGAGGTAGTAATAGTCAACAAGTGACCTGCGATTGTTAAAGTTCTAGAACAAGACTTCATATCTCCGGGATGAGCATGGCGAGGGGTTGGTGATAGCCTGGATTGAGTGTCTTTCTAGTGAACTGACATGTAAGTCATCACGAGAATTGCACTTGTTGAAGTGACTGGTCATATGCATGTCTATGTTGTATGAGCGAACCGTTGGTCCTATTAATGATAATTTCTGATTATTCGTGAAGTCACCAATTTCGTGACACAGCGTTACATTGTGTGACATGTCCATCAAGCCAAACTCACGACGTTGGGGTCTCTCACGAAGTGACCGTAGGGCATGTAGGGCTGCCATGATGATGGCTTTGAGTGTTCCAACTTGAGAAGGTTCAAGTAATATAGTGGCGTGACACCGCCAAACGCGTGACATTGACGCGTGACCGAGAAATCCTGTGTCACAGCCCCAGCCTTTTCTGGCGCTGGCCATTGGAATGGCTCTTGTCTCTGATTCTTTAAGTCGTCGGCCATCAGCAAAGTAATAAGTGTCAACATTTTCGAAGAAATTCCCGAGGACGCCTTAATTTACTGCTTCCTGTAAAATGGAGGCCTCAAATATCAATGGCGCTCGCAAAACTTCTCGATCTACTCATGCACACGCCATCCTAGGTCCTGAGCTTTGTGCGAGGCTATCTGAGACGAGAGTTTTACTGGTTGGCGCTGGGGGAATAGGATGCGAACTTCGTAAGTCTTTGAAGTGTATGTTTATCTGCTGCATTCCGTGATGATGGGATTGCATGTAACAGTGAAGAATATCGTCTTGACGGGTTTTGGTCACATAACCCTTCTTGACCTAGACACCATAGACCTTTCCAACCTCAATAGGCAATTTCTCTTTAAAAAGAAAGATATCAAACACAGCAAAGCCATGGTAGGCCGGTAACATGACCAATCTTGCCAGAGTAGCTTATCATCCTGCAAGGTAGCAGCCCAAACTGCTAGCGCTTTCAACCCCAACGTCAACATTCGCCCAATTCATGCAAACATAAAGGAACCCCAGTTTGACATCGAATGGTTTAGCGGTTTCGATATTGTTCTGAATGCATTAGACAACCTCGGTAAGATAAGCAGTGCCTCAATTTCAATATGGCTTGACAGTATTGTAATCCAGATGCGCGACGACATGTCAACAAGATGTGCATGGCTGCTGGTGTTCCTCTAGTTGAATCTGGTACTGCTGGGTACCTTGGCCAAGTACAGCCTTTGCTCAAGGTAATGGACGTCGTGGCCGATGCGGTTTCGTCGCTAAAGCATTCTTTATCTAGGATCGCACGGAATGCTTTGACTGTGTGCCAAAGCCTACACCGACCACCTTTCCGGTGTGCACGATCCGGTCTACGCCGTCTCAACCTATCCATTGCATTGTCTGGGCGAAGAGCTATCTACTTCCGTAAGTTTGGATTATTGCTAATGTATTTTTCGTACACCTCCTGTGATATCAGGCAATTATTCGGTGAGGACGAGGATGGCACAAATGAACTTGATGAAGCGGAGAAGCAAGGTGAAAATGGTAGTATCTAATGACTTTGAAGCTCCACATAACTTGCTAAGAGAATATTTTCTGCAGTCGAGGAAATTGCTGCTCTGCGCAGAGAGGCACTGGCATATAAAGCAGTTCGGAGTGCACTCCGCTCCGCACAGACAACGGAGGATGTGGCCCAACGTGTTTTCAAGAAGGTTGTATTTCATTCCAAAAGCCAGCTTAACATATTGACCTTTTGCAGGTCTTCCACTCGGACATCCTCAACCTGTTGTCGATGTCTGACATGTGGCGTTCACGTGCAACACCAACGCCCCTTGATTTCCATGCCATTCAGGAAGGGAGATTTGTCATACAACGACCTTCGAATTCGAGTGCGAATACTGGAAATGGACCGGTCATCCGCTCCCAGCCGGCAAATGGCCACACGAACGGAAATGTTCCTTCGCCGTCTTCGTCATCTAGTTCGTTGAACGGAGTTTCGGGACTTAAGGATCAGCGGGCACTCAGTTTGCACGATACCTTGGATCTTTTTATATCAAGGTTAGCACACGCATCATCTAATCCATCAAGTTGCTAAATGTGAGTTGCAGCACAAATCGACTTGCCAAGCGCCTTCGCGAAGGCGAAGATACGATTTCCTTCGACAAAGATGACGACGATACACTTGATTTTGTCACTGCCGCGGCAAATCTTCGCTCCGCGGCATACTACATCGATCGCAAGACACGCTGGGAAGTCAAAGGTTTGTCTTCATACCATGAATTTATCTTTACATCTTATCTCTCCTTAGAAATGGCGGGAAACATTATTCCCGCAATCGCGACCACCAATGCCATCATCTCCGGCCTCATAGTTCTACAGGCACTCCACCTCCTTCGCAAATCATACACACAACTTCGCAACGTCCACGTGCAATTTAAACCGACCAACCCTCTCAGCACAAGCACGATGTGCCCACCCAACCCTAAATGCGGCGTCTGCCGAGACACCTACACCAAGGTTTTATGCGATCCTGCTCGTGTAACATTAGGTGAAATCGTAGACGGCGTACTCGGTGGTGAGGTAAGAGAGGTTAGTGTTTACGAAGACAAGCGCATTCTCAGTGACCCCGACTGGGATGATAATCTTGAGCGGACATTGGAGAGTTTGAATGTCGGGAGAGGTATGTTCTTAACGATCGTGGATGAAGAAGAGGAGTGGGGTACGATTGTAGTCGCCCTGAGCGTATTACCGTAAGTGATATCGATTTTCTGTTGGACCTTTGGTTAACGTGCACCTCAGTCCTAATCATCCTTCTGATGGCCCTGCGTACATACTTCCGTCACCGCTGCCGTCACCCCCTCGTCTAGAAAAGCGGCCGCCGACCCCCCCTCCCGCACCATCTCGTAAACGGTCCGCCCCAGATGACGAGATCGCTGAAGTCGAGCCGCTCGCCAAACGCGTGAAGACCAGCACGAATGGCACAACAACTCTGCCGGTGATTGCAAGTCCTAGCAAGAGAAGAAGGTTAGAGGAGGATGGGCTACTTATGCTGAGCAGCAAGGACGACAAAATAGATGATGATGTGATTGAGATTGACTGAAGTTTATTCTTGCTTTTTTTTTCCTTGTCCGCTTACATTATTGAATGTTCTTAGTACTTCAGTCATATACATCGAGGTGGGCACAGTCTAATTTGGAAGTGCGCCTTTATTGATCAGCGGTATGACAGCTTTGATTGCCAACTCTGGGGGTGATGCTTGCCACCATTTTTAACAGTACTCCTTGTGTTCACGTGATCCATCGCCACTTTGCATAAGTGCGTTGGTACCGTCGAGCTCAGTATTGATGCCCACAGCGTTCAAATGTCGCCGGCCGAGGTGCACCGATCTTATTTGGATCTGGGCGAATCCCTATAAAGGCTAGATTTGAATGCGGACGAACGAAGTCTCGAAGTGTTTGCGTCACGTTCCAAAGAAGACGAAGGTTTGGATTTGGAGGGCATTGCTAACCTATTTGATCATGGCACTATCAGAATCTACCGTCTATATACTAGGCTGAGAATTTTAATGGCAAGCAGAAATACTAAGATCTGTCGTGGGAGATTACTTTTAGACATGAGTAAGTTTTTGCGTACTTAGTGATAATATGATACATGTGGACTCATACACATTGCATTGCCCGACAACATAGCATCAACACACGTTCCGCGGAGACGAGGCAATGAAAACCCTTACCACCCGGCCCGCGTGATTTGGCCTTGCCCCACACTGGCACCTTGTTTCAGTTTCAAATGTTATCATTTTTCTCTGGATAACGCGTGCCAACGGTGCGGTCATCCGATCAGTAATGCAATCATTCATTGTGTCCTCCCACTCCCACACCTCAGACTGAATCCTGTCCCCTGACAATGCAGTTACAATCCTCGTCAATTCCACTTCCTGCGTTGCAGGGCTGGCATCCGGGAGAACAGGCCGTTCAGGCAATCATCCATCTCCCCGAGCGCGTTGCCATCACAGCAATCGTTGATAGGTTGCCCGAACAACATCGCATTTTCCATACAAGCCGCCTGCATTTCTTGCCTGTTACTACTCTTGACGAACAATGTAGACCGTGGGCATCTATTCTGTGCTCGAGTGACGGCATGCCGAACTTCATCTCGTCCCCTACTGATGGTTCGTTGACGGTTAAGGCGCGCTTATGGCCTGGAGACCCAATTATCCGGAACTTGCGCTCTACTCAGTTTCATCACGATAAGCCGCCGCTCATTTCGGGCATCGGGCTGGAAGTTTCTACCAGGAGGAGGAACAAATTTACTGGTCATATATCCGATGTGTCCTTCCAAGAGCTGGACATCGATCTTACCCTCGCGGTCACTCAAGCCCTCGGGTGAGCTGCTGCAGTTTTCGATTCTACGGCTCTGTCTTACAAGCTGCAGATTGTGTCCAAAATACATTAACATCAGATCGATTGTGCCATTTCACGCGGTTTCACCGCGCGTAATCTACGAGCGGCTTAATCTACGCGATAAAGAGCGCTTGCCTGATGATGTCATTGCATTCATCCATGCGGCTGATACGGCTTTCTTATCCACATCCTACGTAGCAGCTCAGGATGATGCGAAAACTTATCCTTCTCGAGTTGGCATCAATCACAGAGGGGGTCGCCTGGGTTTCGTCCGAGTTAGACCCTCTGATGGGAAGACCCTAGTGCTTCCAAATTATGCTGGTAAGAGCAATGATACTCAGCAGAGCAGATGTAGTAATCATCAGTCTTTAGGCAATCGCATGATGAACTCGTTAGGAAACATGCACATGACGCCAGTTGCTGGAATGGTGTTCCCCTCGTTTTCCTCCGGGTCGGTGCTATATGTTACCGGAAAAGCTGAGAACCTGTACGGCGCAGGTGCGCGAACATTGATGCCAAATACGAACGTCATATCCACCATCTACGTGACTGGATTCTCCTTTGTCGGAAACGCCATTCCCTTGAGGGAAACAGGGTCAACAGAGCGCAGCCCATACAGCCCTCCGGCCTGCTATCTAACGGAAGAAAAACCACCAGATGTATCGTTCACAGACGTTACAGTTAGCTTGATAAGGACCCGAGTGCTAAATGACACTCTTGCGACACTCACTTTCAAGACCTCACGAGCTGTGGATATCCGTCCAAGCCAAAACTGCGTGTTGGATTTGTCAGAATTCCTGCGCAAGCGCTCACATGCACTGTTAGACTGGCAGGAAGATGAAAGTACGATCAACGACGATTGTGTTCGCACTTGGACAGTTTCCGCACTTCCAACCTCAGATATACCTTGCATCTTTTCTGTCACAATGAGGGCGATTAAAGGCGGTCTCGTCACTCCAATTATACATCGGCTTGCTGAAAATGCTGATCCCCACATGACTGGAGAAAGTATTGACGTCGCAGAAATGGATATCTGCGCTCGACTGCGAGGTATCGGGGGCGATCTTCCTGTTCCTGAGGCTGTTGCAGCGTGCGACGGTGGACGACGTCTGTTGTGGATTGCTGGTGGAATTGGTTTGACTCCTTTCCTGAGCTTGACAAATCACGTGGCAAACCTTGCTGCTCGGGGATATGGAGTTTGGGATGTGGCCTTGGTCCTTTCGACGCGGGAGCCAGAAGTCATGCTTGACTTGATCCGAGGCGCATTCGTGAGCGCCCGGGCCATCTGCCAGTCAACTGCTGACTTCGTGTTCTTCATTCATGTTTTCTCTCCACGAGAATTCCAATTGCCTTGGTCCTTTCCGCCTTTCGTCTCGTTGATCAGGCACGAGGGACGCCTTGATGACAATGGAACACTTTTTGGCAGTGTGGATGCAAAGTCTCGGGAGTCGCATATCTGCGGCCCGTTGCCTTTCGTTCTCAATGCTATGAAGTCACTCAAAACAGCTGGTGTAGATCCGGAGTGCGTAAAGCGAGAGAGATTCACGTATTGAGAGAGAAGGAGAAGTGATAGATCAACTATGTCGCGGGCCGCTATCTGCCTTTTCGGTGGTTGTGAATGGGGGAGACTTACGTTGTTTGCTACGAATGATTAGCGATCTCGCGTGGTTCAGCAGATAAGCAGCTGGATTACCCACGAAGTCAGCCTTCCGGTGGTGGGTGAAAGTTTTCACCTGTCTCACCTATCCAAACTCACCAGGGTCTAACGCCATACGGGTTAGCTCCCCAGAAATGTTCTGGTATAAATTGCAGTTTAAAAATAATTTAAGATTAAGTTAACAGTGCACGATCGTGTACAGATACTAGTTGGCTGCTGTCGGCTGTCGGCTTGATTTACTTCTTCCTCTATATTGCCGCAGAGGCAGCGTGTCAAGGTCGTCAAACACTTCGACCCCTGGACTTGTTGATCATGTGGGAGCGATACATATGGAAGGGCCCTGCCTTGCAATGTGCATGCCAGGCACGTAAACCTGAATGGATTCAATGTCGCGGTGCGCCGCGGTGCAAAAGCGGAGAATACACCTGAATACAGGAAGTCAGGGGAAGTTAGGATCGGTCCGGCTAGTGCCTTGCTTCAGGATACTTAAAAATTCACAGTGCTTATATTACAACATGTCGACTCAATTTTACTTTGATAGATTTACAAGATTGAAAGCAAGACGTAACCCTGTGCTGGACCGGGTGTTTTCCTCGTCCCTCTGTATTAAGCAAGGACTGTCTGGCACAGAGGCAAATGTAAAACAGGTTCCCTAGCTGTATCAGAATCAACAGGACGGATGATTGGCAAAAAATGTTAAACCATACCATTTTTAAGTGGGCGATTAGGGGGGTCTGGCACTAGCACTCAAGGTCCCCGGAGTGGTAGCCTGAACCGCCTCCAACTTGTTCATTTCCTCCATCCATTTCAACAGCCTGGGCGAAAGCAACTCGCCCTCAGGGATTGCTTTCAGGTCTGCAAGAAGCGGGAACAAAAAGAAGTCCGCCCACGTCAGTTTACTTCCGAACACGTAGCCATCGTCTGCCATCAGTTCTTCCATTTTGTGTAGCCATTTTCGTAGATGGTCCACCCCTGGTTGGATTTGTTTGCGTATCTCTGAGTCGCTGAATTTTCCTTCGTCGCTGGCAGCTACACGGGGTTTCACAACCCCCTTCTCAACAGCAGGGAAGCCTAGAGAATAAAACCAGTCATTATAACTTCCATATCTGACTGAAATTTGAAGTCTACCATGTGCGCCGACTAGACTCGCAAACTCCCACATCTGTTCCTCAATGACTGCCTTCCCTTGCCCTGAAGAGATGAGCAGGCTAGGTTCTGGGGTGACCCTATCAATGAAGCGCGCAATAGCCATGCTTTCGCGCAACTTCAGATCAACTTGCTTGCCATCAATTTCATGAATGACTAGTGTGGGCAGAAACCCGAAAAGATGGTTGTCATAGGCTGTGTCCGAGTGTGGGACACATCTAACTTGATTGAAGGGTAATCCCTTGTATGTTAGGGCAAGAGTAATAGATCGCGTGAAGGTGCTGAATGGCGTCCCAATGATGGTGTAGGGTGGTGGGGTCATGGCTAGTGGTAGGGATCGATGGCACAACTTAACTAGCTTTAATCGTCTCGGATAACTTTGATCGCCCCGGACAACCGCTGGCGCCTAGCGAAAAACTCAATTCGGGGATGATCACGAGCTCTGATGACGGTGAGACTCGGAACGTTGATCCTAGAGAATCAGAAGTTGAATTCTGCTGCGTGTGTGCGAAAGGAATGATGATTGCGGGGGTTGACCAGTGCCACCACGCCAAGTGATCACGATTGTCATTGTAGCACCGCCTCAACAGTCCATCCACCGAGAGCGCTAACATGGAGTGCTTCGTGTCTTCCCACATGGAGTTCGAGACGTATCACTCAGCATATCAATTCCGGCCGACGTTCAATGGGAATCAAAAGAGATACCGCGATGACAAATAGAGCTCTCGACGCGATCAAAGAAGAATGAACCTCGAGAACTTACAGTGAACAAACATAGAATGCGTTAATCACTATTAGCGATGATTTGCGAAAGCAGATCAAACTTTCGTTTCTTGGGAGATGGAAATTTGGAAGAAAGCAGTCTATGTATATTACACGGTGAACGTATTTGAAATTCCAATATATCATTTGCGACTCCGCATTAGGAAGGTACTGTATGATTTGAATCAATTCGACGGTCACGCG
>MU837077.1:11477-72549 GCA_029603245.1 Rhizopogon salebrosus TDB-379 | reverse complement strand
GTACTGTAGTTCGTTGGTTAGATGGAAGAAACTGACGGAGGGCCATGAGGTCACCTTTATATTGTGAAGACCTCGGAATCACTAAGCCTGTCATATGGACACGGAGCTGGAACATTTTCATCCAGTAAAAAGTACTGTTTGGACTCCCGCGATCCTTCTTCACCGTAGTTCTTCAGCTCCGGGCTGACGGGGATGGGATCGTACTTGGTAAGAAGAGCACGAACTTTTGCAAGCGCACCCGCGCGCTTTGCATCAGTGCTGAAAAGGACGTCAAAAATCCATTTCGGCTGGAAGACGATGGTCAGGCCCTGCGCGTAACGCGAACGCCTGACCTGATGAGCCGGGGTTTGGATGACGGTGAAGAATTGTTCTCCGCCAAAGCAAAGACACCATCTGTCCGTGTCAATATCGCGGGGTATATCTGAGGGCCAAGGCTTCTTATCGAGTTTAGCGAGGCCATTAAGGAGTTTCCAGAACAGAGTGTTGTACTCTTCCATTGTTCTGGGGTTGTCATTGTGCTTGGCGAGGAGAACGAGAGAAGTGTTGGGACCAAGGGCATGAGCTTGAGGGAGGTATATGGAAAGTGCCTTGGCAAGGGAGCTGATATGCCGTGGGTTTGACAGGTCATCCGAGTCGATGAACAAATAGAGTTGATCATCTGTTTTGAAGCCTTTCGTGGCGTATATGCACGGAAAGACTAGATCTTCATCGAGAAGAACTGCCTTATAGTCTTCATAGGCATGACGCTGCCATGTTCCTTCAGGAAATGTGGCAGTTATTTGTGCTCTGGAATCAATAAAATATTAGACTATGACCTTGAAGGGGCATGGTTCTCTACCTGGTCATAAGATTACCATATTGGTCATTGTGCGCGCTGTAAAATAGAGCCCAAATAGAGCCCTAGTGTTTGATCATCAGCCTAACCATAACTACAAAAAGGATGTCTGATACAGACAGTGAAGGATGATAATGTACCCCTAAGCGTTTTCAGCGCACTTAGAGGTTTCATCGAGGCGACGTTGGCGACCAGCGTGAGCAGCACGCCGCCAATCAGTGATGCAGCTAAAGAATAGATGTCAAACATGAGCGAAATTTGGAGCACTGAGTGATCTGGTTATGTTGGACGACTGGATCTGGTTATGCTGGAGGAGCTTTTATAGATTTCGGATCAGAACTCTGACAAGACAAACCAAATTGTGTGACCGGGTAACGGTGACTTTGTCTTGCGGAGGAGGGTCACCGAAATTCTAGGCCAAACTGCTTCAAAGGTCAAATGACCGCCTTGTGAATCGTGGTACAGATGACGAGACCACGGGTGATATTATGCAAAAGGAAAAAAAATGCCGGTTCCCATACAACTTAAACTTGCAAGCTGAGCGCATCATCGGGCCTCTGAGTTGGGTAACACCACCCTTTGCGAGATGTTGCTGGGTCTGTTTGCGGCTTTGGTGATGTCTACTCCCTGATTGAGACCATCAAGCACGCACCACAATTCGCGAATAATTGGCGACTTGGAATCATAAATTTACTTCTTTCAGTAGCTTCACAGGTTCGTAAATGATATCGCCATTTGGGCCAAGAGGAGCTGCGGAGCTGGGCACCACCAGGGTCGCTCGTGCGCCGGAAGTGATCACACCAACGAACCATAAATATGCCTCGCTCCCTCTATGTACTCGTATGGTGAATTCGACAATTCGACAATTCGGAAGGACGTCGAACGCACAATTGTTTGCGGGTTCCGAGTGTAATGGACTCCCAGGTGTTCATTCTCGTTTGCCAAGCTCATGTTCGGACCAAGATCCGAGAGAATATTGGTAGTGAAATGAAATGGCAGTATGATAGCGTCATGATGTCACTGACTCGGACGCAAGTATGCATTAACTTCGCATTTGAATATTAGAAACATGTTGCAGTGCGAAAGCACTTACCATGACAATATCAATTTTGATCAGCATCGTACCTCAGGCTCTCGGGGAGAATCTTCTGACATAGATCGGGTCGTGGCATCGCTTGCTACCTCGTTCCGCGTTTCCTATTTCGCATATTGTTTTTGTGCCAGCCTCCCATAAGGTGCGCCCGCAAAAAGCGGAAGTTGTACGCGTAATTAATGTCCCTTGGACTCTAAGCTTGAGAGAACAGAATGATTCTGAAAGAAGTTTGGGCTGTGTGAATTGTAAATAATGTTTTTGCTTTGTGGTTACTGAGTTGCATGCGAGGATTCAGCAAAGTCATCATGCTAATCACCATATGCGCGCCTAGACAGCCTGAGCACAACTGAAGCTTAAGACTTAACCCGACTTGGCATGTCGATCTTTCCTATCTACTCTCAATATGACATCATCACGCGCACACGCACACGCTGGACCTCGTGCTCTCGATAACTTTAACGGAAGGTCTCCTAACCTGCAGTGCCGGGAGTGGTCACCTGACGTATAGCCTGTCATGTTTGAACTTTGAACTGGGAATCTTCGAGTCGTATGTACGCCTCGTGGCTCATTCCTCCCGCACTTTCAAAGTTCTTCCGCCGCCTTGGCACCTTCCACGTCCTGGCACACTCACACAGACTGATACTTGTATACTTACTCCTGACACACTGACAGCGAGTGCTCTTCCGCATGGCTCGCCGAATACCTCATCCTCTCATCATCCCTGGACTGTATCCTCCCAACAGCCCTACACCCCCATATGCATTTCCTTCCCACACTCCCCCAGATCATCGCTCACCTCCTTTACCCCGTTCTTTCTTCCGCGCATTTGAATCGATCTATTTCCACTCGTTGCAATGTTTTTGTTAGAGGTATCTCCATAATAAGCTCGTGACAAAACCCCCCTACACGATACCTATCGTGATCTATATAACAGATTCCCTTGATCCGAGACTTTACTTCTCGTGAAGGTAAATTTTAGTCCAAGTGCAACATTGCATACGCAATGCTGTTAGATCATTTCTGTTGAATTTTGGAAGGTTTTAACGATAGAAATCACCCTATGGCCTCCTGTATTCGTCATCTAAAGCGTAACATTCACTCCATTAGCGATAGCTTGACCCAGCGTCTCATTTACGTGTTGAAATATTCTGCACTGCTTGATGCGGATGTCCATGTCACTAGCCTGACCAAGATGCCAGACGACATTATAGATCAGGTTGTTTTGATCTTGTTCGGACAGACCATTCCACTGCAATGATTCAGTGAGTGATCGGAAAGAAAAATTATTCGTTACGTACGAAGATCCTGGGCAGTTCGAAATCTTGCTCAGTCGGTGTGCTGAGGTACTTGACAGCACCGCCAGTCCAAATAGTGTGGTTATCGTCGTTATAAGGACGAGGAGCAAGCTGCATCATATCTTGTTGCGACCAAAAGTTGGGGCGCTTTCCCTGGTTGTTGAAGCTCATTGCACCATCACGCAAGAAGGTTGCTAGATGATTTCGAGTTAGTATCACGTGGCGCAATAGAGCAGAGCTACGAACCTACGGGGTTGAGAGGACAGTTAATCTACCATTCAAAATCAGCGCGCGATCAGATCAAGTCGCATGTTGCTGCTTACAGGGAGTTGCTTGCTGTTGATTCCGGTGCGGTAGCGCTGGGCATCTGGAGAAGTGAAGTTAGAAAGTTTTCGATTATGGTACACTACAACATGGGCTAACCGGCGTAGGCGAACAGTCTCGCTTGCAGCGTGGGGTCCTCACTTGGCTCGAGGCCATAAGGCTGGCTGGGGTTAGCCTTCTCAGCTCCGCGAACCGTGAGGAAAACATACCATGTTTGCAGGGTCGAAACCAATTTGCTCGACCTCTGTGAAATGATTGGACCTGAGGAAAGGAGCAGCTGTAATGCATGAACAATAAAAGTCACTACACCTACGGGTTTTGAACAAGGGTGATCCGGCCAATCTCTTGCAGAGGTACATCTGTGATCAACCATTCTAAGAGTAATGTGAGTGTCGAAACATGCGGACTGAGGAAGGCGAAAAGTACCTTTGGTCAGGTCGAAGACGTTATCTGATAACAATATTAGCGCGAGGATGGCGAACAAAAATATGCAGCAGACATTTGAAATTCTCAGCTTCCTGAGGCGTCATGGTTTGCCAATATATCGTCCAACTGGGATAATTTCCGGCCTCGATAGCTTCGAAAAGATCCTGGACACCAAAATCGGAGTTCTGGCCAGCTTGCACGATGGCCTCGTCATTAGTGTTGTTCATAATACCCTGATCTGTGTACGCAGATGTTCTAGATCACGTTAAGGGTCAAGAATTCAAGCACATCAGCGGCGGCCTACTTGATGTAGACCCATGATCCGTCTTCTTTCACAGCGCGAAAAGTGTTGCCGCTGAAACCGTTCATGTGCCTGAGAACTCGTCAGTAAAACATAAAGAAAGCGTATGTCAAGGAGATAATACCGGAAACCGTAAGGAGTTCCGAGGTCAGACATGGTACGCATGACCTATTTAGTCTCGAGGTTAACCAAGGGGATCGTCTATTTTGCCGGAACGTACGTACCTGGTATATAGATTCATTATTTGCGGAAAGGTAATCTGTGGCAAAGAATCATGAAGATCACACATTGGATTAACTGACCCGCTTACCCCAGAAGTTCTGGTGAGGGAAATGTCAGAATGAGTGAAGTACTTGGCATGTTACACCGCAGGGAGAGCGTACGTTATGATCCAGAAGGTTGGTTTGAGGATTACGCTTTTGAGAATGAATGAAGTCTGTAGACATTATTCGGTATGAAAAGCCATGGGAAGGCTTGATAGACTGACGAGGAAACTTCACTGGATCGCGAAGCCAGAAAACAGGGTGGTTTAGGAAGGGCTTCGTATCATGTATTAGCCTCGGGAAGCATTCACATGTGACAAACGCATACCCAATCCAAAATCCCGTCTTCCGTGCGTAACCTGTAGTGGAAATTGTGAACAAGTACTGGAAATTATCTAATAGCTCATTACTTAAATCCGAGTCCTCGCAAGTCTCGAACAGTATCTGGATTGCCAAGGTTACCAGCAATGGTAGAAAAACGAGCAGTAACTGGCGTGCGCTTTCCAACTGTAGAGAAGACTTTTGCCATCGAGTAGTTCGCAGCCACAGGTGTTGTCACCTCAAACCAACCGTGTGCACCGGCGCCTTTTGCATGGACAGTGCGCTCAGGCTTTCAAAGAGCTCGTTAGTAGTGGGCTTATAGAACTTCCTGTGCACCTTACCACTCTCTCACGGACAAAGTGAGCCAGTTGCTCGATCTGAGATGGGATTATATTTGGGAAGATCGACGCTTTTCACGATAAAATTGCTTACCAGGTTGGTGGACTGGATAAGAAGAGGACCAGTCGTTCCCAGTCTGTCGGACATGTACGGGTTGGGATATCTGTGCAAATGCAAATGTTTATTACTGGCAAAGTCGAAGTCAAATGAAGCAGTGACTAGCTTACGGTTGTCCCCCAGACAAGGTGTAGTCAAGCTCCGTAGAAGGATCATTGATGATGGACTCCTGCTCAGTTGGGCCTTGATAGATGTCGAAGTAAGGCTGACTTTGCGCAGCGACAGTCACAACTCCTGAGAACAGGAGTGCGGTAAAGCCAGCGAAGTACATTTTCTAGAGCTTGCGGTGGTGAGAGGAAAGCTGCTTCCTGAGAACCCTGGCATCCACATTCTTTATACGCCATGCTAAACCTTTTGACTTGACGCCTGTGATCTGGGGATTCCACTTATTCTGCAGATCTAGCCACAAGGAAAGTTGTGAAGTCCAATTGCAATTGATTGCCCTGAGATGTGAGAAACTGTCCACGACACAAGTGAGTATAATGACTGCTGCCTCGCAGCCTCGGGTAAAGCTGATCTTCTTTCAGTTATCTGGAATGAGGACAAATGTCATAGAACCGTGAGTAAAGTTCACCAGTATGTTTTTCACAGTCATCGGACTGTGTAACATACCCACAAGTCTTGACAGTGAGAGTTTACTCCCAGAGAAATGGGCGGACACCATTGTGGAGTTCACTGAAGCGGGATTGCGTCGTGGCGGCCGCGCCCTTGAGAATGAGGTTGCACTGTCATGTCTATCCATCCAAGTCCGAGGAATCTAGAAGAATAGGTATGCACGTACTTGCCAGGGGTGCCAAAACCATGTAAGACCATGTACGAGTATCACTATCAACGCGAGAGAAAATGCTTCAATCCGTGAGCCCTAGGAATGTGTGGGAACATCTGGGACTATCACGGCGGACATGAACTATTGAATTGGCGCAGACGTCAACAGCGCTCGTACCTATTCGCCACATGTCCTCTTACAACACCCAAGTAAGTAGGTGGAACCCTCATTGACCACGTCATTGAGTGTTCCATTGTAGGATACACATTTCCGGTTTCGGCCTGTTCTTCAACGTTGTCAACGATGAGAGGACTGAGAGGGAAGTGCAGCCCCAAGATTTAATTATGATTCTGGTAACAGAAACTCATGATTCAAGTAAATCGTCAGTGAAACTTTGAAAACGCTTAATTCAACACTATGTATATAGCCGCTGGCAGCACCGCTTATACTTGCTTACATAACATAACATAAAAGTAAGTGGCTCGCCGAATTCTCGGCAATCGTAATCTACTGAAATTTCACACACATAGGATGATATAGGCAACTGCGATCACTATCACGAACTCGATAAATGTTGAAATGGAAATATAGGCTGACGTGCGGTGTATTCTGTTCTTTGCCACAGAAGTAGAAGCTTCACCACCGACAGAGCAAACTCCCAGATCACCCGTCAATTGCTCACTTATCCATATCTGTTCCTATCTTATTTCCTTTAGTCTTGGTTACATTTGGTGAGTGCATGCAACATACCGTTCCTATATCTTCCTGCTTCTTATCAGATTGGGTTTAGTCAGCTAAATGACTCTCAGGTGGAAGAACTCCGACTCACTGAACCTGTCCGGGACGAACTGCCCGTGGTTCCGTCGGCACTTGGCTGAGGGAACTTATTGGTAGATGCTGGGTTTGACTGCCCTTGCAACCGCACGTTCTGGTGGCTAGTGTCTCCCGACAACATCTGATTATTGGCGCCGAGCTGCGATCCGGCGCTAGGGCATATGTTGAGATTGAAGATATCAATCAATATCCTTTCTAGCTCTTCCTCATCAGCATCAGCAGGAGTCGGGTTATGATACCCTTTTCCTGCTGCGCTCCTGAATGCACGCTCGCGGGCCTGATATATACCGAGGACAGTGGGCAACTTGACTACCTCACCCTCCTCGGTCGACATCTGGCCCTCCCGCGTGCAAAGACGCTTATATTCACGCAAAAGCAGCGACCTGTCGATCTCGTACTTGTCATAGATGGCAATCTTTTCCACTGGGTCTATCTCGAGGTTCTGGAGCTGCTCAACAGCCAGCTCCTTCATTCTCGGAAATTGCCACCTCGTGGAGAGTTCGAGTATGACAAGCCAGTCGTCTTTCAATTTCTTGTCCAGTCTGTACTTCCTGTAACCTACAGTCAAGAGCAATATCTGTGGGGAATTTACTGGGAGCTTACGGGCTATACCAGACCCAGAGAAACGTTGCGAATTCGGCACTAGTGATTCCTTCGAGCCGAAACGGACCTTCAGAAGGACCATCTTGGGGAGATTTTGCGAACTCCTCAATGAAAACTTCAGATTCGCGCTCTAAGAATGATCTGTGAACGCAAAAGAGAGTATTTTCCACCTGTGGGCTCCCGGAATTAGAGCGCATCCGACACAAGGTCGATATCATAGCGTACAACAAATGTAATGTTGCCGTCTCTAAGATAATACTCTGGATGAGGATGATTGGCGGGTGAATTGCCATTTTGAGAGTCGCTCGCCATGAGAGATAGGTTGAGATGATGTGGGGGGAACGGTCGGAGGGAATGCTATCAGGGAAGATGTCAGCTATATGTGCAATTCCAGCACTTCAAGGCCAAATAAAACGGTCCCCCTGATTGCTCGGATATTTCAGTCGCGCCACAGTGGCGTAATCCTAGGATTGAGAAGCTTCGTGCCCATTGAGTCAGGGGGGGTGGGGGGGGGGGGGGGCCGTTGGAAATCGGGGTCTCCGTCGGGCTTAACTTGACGACGATACAGCATTCCTACCATATTCAGTGCGTCCGATGCCTACAAAGCGAAGCCTGATTAATCAAAGATAACGCACCCCAAACACGGGTGGAACATGTGATCCTAGGATTGGCACTGCACTGATGCAACTTTCAGGAGTGTTTAATCTATTCAGATGTTCATCGCCGTCGGAAGATGCGCTGATCGCTCGCGTCAATTCCAAGATGGATTCAAGTCCGCGTATGTGTATATCAGAGATTCCGTCCATCCCGCGCCGTCGGGACTCGGGAAAGGTCAGAACATGTGATCCTAGGATGCACCGCAATTGTGGGCCTTGTGGCCCAACTTGTGGGTGCAACATCCAGCAATAGCTCTACGGGTGTCAGCAGGTGTCGTAGTCCCAGATGATACTTAGTACGAGAAACGTGAAACGTACCTCATCATCCTGACTCCACCAAGATGTATCTATAGCATGAGAAAATGTGCCTCGCCATCACATACCTCGATGCTAATGAGAGATACAGCATAAGGCATTCTCAACACCATGAGTGAGATTCCATCTTCTGCTCGTCTTACTAGATATATCTCCAAGAGGTACATACAACCGACATTTCTAGCAAGTCATGTGGGGGATATGTACACACCTTAACCTTCTAGGCTAGTGGCACTAGTGGGTCATTGGCGATGTATTGACATGGGTAAATTCGTCCAAATGGCACCGCTGATCTCTCTGGATGCTTCGCCGAACCGCTCGAGCATCGCAATTCGCACGGCCGACGCCCGAATTACAGCTCACGGCATGCGACGAAACAGCATCGAAAGTGCTGTAAGTACGTAGCTATGAAATAGCCATGAACAGCCAACTACTGACAGCAGAGTTGGCTATGAGATAATGAATCAATATATAACGATCAGCTATTGAACTCTGAGGACTTATTAGCGGTGAAGCATAGAGTCGAGTTCACATGGGCCCATCCCTCAGACACATTGATTGACATCCAGAACATGCGGCACCAATGGCAACAAGGATTTGTAAAATCGGAGTAGATACCTTGGGTAAAACTACTGAGACCGTAAAATGCGAGTCACGTCGGCTCAGTGAATTTCTATTTCATTTGGCTATATCTGTAAGTTACGTGGCGTGAATGATGACAGCAACCACGTTACAGCGATGCGCATCGAGACTTTCGGTGACAGCAGGATCAAGAAGAGTTATGGCACTGCATTAGTAATCTCCACCTCTGCCTTTGCCTGCATTACATATCCATCTTGTGTACTACTAGTACTCCCCGGTCGATCTCTAAGTTAGGCCCTAACGATGGGTGCACGTGTCCCGGACTGCTGACGTGCTTGTCAGCGCTACTCATGATCAATGGCGTCTTCTCCTTTGTAATGCTCCACATTTGCATCTCCATCTTGATCGTTCACAATGACCTCTCTCAACGGCTGGCACAAAGGTGAACGCGCCATTCAGCAGAAACTCGGATTCCATGGAGCCGTATCCCAGTCTTGGACGCAAATCGCCGGAGAAATGCCTGAGCAGCACCGACGTTTCCACTCGATGTCCCTCCCATTTATTCCTGTAACCACTCTTGACTCTATGGGTCGTCCTTGGTCTTCAATACTCGCAGGTTCTGGTGGAGGGATTGGCTGGGTTTCAAGCGAGACGTATGATCAATTATCAATGAGGGTGAAGGTTTGGGACGGCGATCCACTCAAGGCGAATGCAGAGTATTATGCTAAGAGCACAGATGGGTCGCAGAAGAAGATGCTGATTGCCGGTATCGGCGTAGAGTTCTCGACTAGGCGCAGGAACAAGTTTGCAGGGTGGGTCAAGGCGATTGAAGAACAAGGCGCTTTATTTGATATCTACACGAGCGTCAATCAGGCCATTGGGTACGTCAACATCCTTATGAACGTGCTTTTAGCGATATGCTGACTCTCCGCAGAAATTGCCCCAAGTATATTACGATCCGCGATCTTGTTCCATTTCCTCATGCGAAATCCCGAGTGACCCATCAAGAGAATAACCTCCCACCGAATGCCTGCCTACCCTCAGATCTCATCGCATTCATCCTTTCATCCGATACTACATTTCTAGGCTCATCATACTCGGCATCCAAGGAAGATGCGCCGAGATATCCCTCTCATGTCGGCATGAATCATCGTGGCGGGAGACCTGGGTTTGTTCGCGTGCGCAACGATGGGCGAACACTCGTCTTGCCTGATTACTCTGGTAAGTACCGTGTTGCGCCCGTATACTCTATTGCAAATGCCTTATAACAAAACATAGGGAATCGAATGATGACATCCCTTGGAAATATTGAAGCGACAGCTCTCGCTTCGTTGACATTCCCGTCATTCACGAATGGCTCACTCTTATACCTTACTGGAATCGCCCACAACCTCGTTGGCGCTCCTGCTCAAGCCATTATGCCTTCGCAGAATGCTCTCACCACGATTCAAGTAACGGGTTACACTTTTATTGAAGACGCTCTACCTGTCCGTCAACGCGAAGGAACGAGGCCTCAAATGAGTCCGTATACACCCCCTGTGAAGCTGCTAATAGAAGAACAAACCTCTTCAACATATTTCAGCAATGAAGACAACGTACACGTCAAGCTTTCTTGCATTGAACTTCACTCTTCCGACCTCGCCACATTCACGTTTGAATCTCCTCACAAGATTGATATCATCCCGGGCCAAGCTGCCATCCTTGATTTCACGTCCCTTCTCGGTGCGTCATCATACAGACACATGGCACCTGAGAATCCGACTTCAGTGAACGACGATCGCATCAGGACGTGGACCGCTTCGCGGTGCAGCTCATGGGCTCCGGTCGAGGATGGGGGAAGCATGACATTCTCCTTGACGATGCGCCTGAAGCCTGGTGGTGCCATTACTGAGGCTTTGTTTGGCATAGTCAGAAAACTTGCAGAGCTCCGGCCTGAGTTTCTTGCAGACTCACGTCCACTTGGACTGAGTGCCAGGCTAGTCGGAATAGTAGGGGACTTCACCCTCGAGCCTCAAGACCCTATTGAGTGCGCTAAAGTTGCGATTACATCCGTCGATAGAAATGCGCCAAAGAGGCTCCTTTGGATAGCCGGGGGGATTGGAATAACGCCTTTCCTCGCAATGCTCTCTGGCATTTCTTCATGCTCTACCGAGTATGAAATCACCCTTTTATTGTCCACGCGTGAGCCGGATATACTGCTTTCTCTTCTTTCCAATGCCATCAAGGCTGCTCCGCACGGAGTCAAACTGATCGTTCATGTGTTCTCGCGCACTGAAGTATTTGAGAGCGCCCTGCCCCCTTCAGTGCTACTTCATCATCATTCTGGACGGATAACTTCTTCGATACTTTCAGACTTCAAGGGTGAATGTCAAGATGGTGTGTATGTTTGTGGCCCGGAATCATTCGAGCGAGTGGTTATGCAGGGTGTGGTTGGGAAGGTGAAAAGAGAGGGGTTTGCTTATTGACCTGTACGTCAAGGTTCTCCTCTCTTTCTTTCACAACTTGTATATTTTAGGGGAGTTCTCTTACCTACACTGTTCTCCCTTGCACAAATGGATTGCCGTTTGATTTGCGACCAGGTAAAACAAGGACGTCAAAGACGACCCATGTTTTACTGCTACCAAGTGGATCCAAACTCAGCCAAGTATAATTTTCAAGTCGTTGATCGAAGTTGAAACCAAATGAAAAACTCTACTATGAACGTACCTATTAAATAGATTGCGCAACTGCATGGTTGAGGCTGTAAGGTATTTTGTGCGCAATACATCAAACCGCTTGAGCGTTCTTGGCCCCATTATGCATAGACTGTCGTGCATGGTTGCTCTGACCGTTTCTGACACGGATATACCGTCTCATACTAGTATGCAGAACATCTTTTCTTGATGTTTTAATCTTCAGTAGGAATTTTATTCACAACCTGATTGAACAGAGCCCTTCGCAAGAAATCTTGCCGCCCTCCTACAAACCTCCGGGAGCCTCTCGCAGACCTCCCGCGAGCCTCCTGTGGACCTCCAAAGCCTCCTGTGGGACGATCCCCAGTGCGAGCTAGAGTTTCTATTAATTTTTTGCACGTATTTGCATCCATTGTACTTCCAGTAGTACTCAAAAATATTAGAAAAATGTGATACTGAAATCTACAACAACGAGCAGCAACACAATGACCAGCCTGGTGTGACTCATCCTGTCGTATCTGCTATTACCAGTACTGGCAACCAAAATACACCAGAGGCTGTCGACGATGATGAATGGGCGAGGTTCTAAATAGCACTGATCTCAGAGGTTCTCGATGATGATGGAGAGCATCCTGGGGGTAACCCTCGGATGGGAATGGACGAGACTCGCAAGGGCAGAGGCAATCCGCTTCAGAAACTCAGTGAGATACTTCCACGAGAGGGGTCTGTTAGACTAGTTCCCTATAACATCAAAACTGGGTCTAACAGACCGTGGGAACCGCAAAAAGTGCTGCCAAGGGTGGGATGAAATCTAAGAGCAAGTTGTACGTGAACTTATGTGTACTACAAGCTCTCATAATTCATCCTCACGGTCGTCCCTCCTATGCATGTGCAACGAGATTTCTCTCTGATGTGTTTCAGGAGATGAATAATATGGCGGTAAGGCTATCATAGTTCGTGCTATAGATAGATTTAAGATTTTTACCTCGATAACGTAAGCGGTGGTCGAGACATATTGGCATATTGCTTGAGATGAACATGATCTTGTCTTCTGTCAACCTACGAGGACAACGATGGTTAACGCCAGATATCAGTACCACCATATCCGTCAGGAAAGCTCAACTTGAGTTCCAGCTAGATATTCCTCCGTTCGAAGCTGAATCCTAGGTTACGCTGCTTGGACCCGCGGTCGTGAGCCACTGAGCCACTCGTCCCATCCATCAAAAATTACCCTACAAGGCAAAAAATCAACAAGTGTTGAGGCGCAATCAAGGCCTCGTCCTACTTTTTGCCTTCCCCGCCAACCGAGTGGCTCGTCCCTTGTGCTCAGACCATTGCGAATGATTGCTTCGCGCTTTTTGCCTTTAATGGCAGAAAACGCAAACTGCAGAAAAGCAATCGTACTCGATGTCCATAGCACCCCTGGGGCTTTAAAGGAAGCGCGCAACATGCGTGGATTTCCACAAACAGACGCGCTATTCATCCACACTCGAGATCTACATAGCTCCTCCCTTCAGATCCATCACACGCATCCTTCCATACTCCCAAACCCAATCACAAGATGCCTGCCGCAAACCGCTCCGTAAGCTTCAAGCCTACTCCTCGTCATGCTCCTGGTCCTTATGTCATCTTCCCCACAGAAACCCGCTGACTGCCCTGTATGCCATAAGACTGTGAGCCGTAAGGCAGACCTCCCTCGGCACATGCGTACGCACGATCTAAACAAGGAGGCTTTGTACGTTCTCATTCCTTCTCAAACCAAGCATCTCCTAACCGATTTACTATCTTCATTAGAATGCACGCATGCCCTTTCCCCAACTGCGGTTACAAGACCCTCCAGAAGTCCAACGTGCAGACGCACATCAGGACGCACACCGGCGAGCGCACCAAGGAGTGCTCTGAGCCTGACTGCGCGTTCACGACAAGCGACCCAGGCAGCTTCACGCGTCACCGCAAGCAAGTGCATGGCTACGTGCCCAAAGCACGCCGCTCCCACGGTGCCAGAGCTGCTCGGCAATCTGCTACCGCCCCATACCCCTCTCCTCAACCTATGAAGGCAGAGGTAGAGAGTCCGCTATCGATGGATCTCAATGATCTGACATTTCCCGAGCTCGCAGGCCTCATCGCCTGTGATGTGCCCTCGCCCGTTGGGAGCAGCAGCTCCGGGTACTCCTCTTGCTCAGGTGACCCCACCGGGTTCTCCCCCTACCCAAACGAGCTCACCGATTTCTCCTGGGAGCAATTCTTACCCACTCTTCCCGCCGAGACATTCACACTCCCTACCGAGACATTCCCCTCCGTTTATAGTCAGCCCCCTCAGCTCCCCGTCCCCATCCCGACCCACATTCAACCGCCGGCGGTCCCCTTCGATCTCTCCACTCTCCACATGCCGGAGTTTGACACGGAGCTGTTCTCCGATGTCAACTTCAACTTCCAATATCAGCCTGTCCCCTCGCAGTACCTGAACTACTCACAACCACAAGTTCCGGAGCTCGACAACTTTATGCTGAACAACGGCTCTGGCTACTTTGAAAACTGCGGATACCAGTACAATGACACGTATCCCATGGCCCAACCCTCGCTAATGAGCGGGCACTACGCCTACTAAAACTCATTTTCGTTCTCAAATTATGGCCCATCATCATTGGCATCAGCATTACAATTTCACTGGGACTCGACATTATCATTATCCTTCATTTATAGCATATCAACTACACGTTTCAAACCTTTTAGCATTGCGAACTGTACATTGCACTATAGTCATGTTGTATTTAGTGTACAAAATGCCACCTCGCCATCGACACGCAATTGATCACGTGCGACCACATTCAATGAATCACTGAGTGTACTCATATGGCGCTTGACCATAGACCACCACGCTTGAGCCTGACATGCACGCTGGCAGCACGTTGTTCCATTGAGCCACCTTACAGCTTCTTCCACGCTTCTCATCTATATCAATCAACCATTTATTTTCTTTTCTGTTTCATCTCTTTTCCATCTCATCACCGTTTGACGATTACATTCCAGTCAACGACCTACGGCATTGCGAACCATCATCTGTATCCATTTCCGTCTAATCACCGTGTTTCATGTCCACGATTCATTCCTGCTCAGAAACAACAGCCAATTCACCAACACCGATCAGTCCTTTCTCGACTTATTCAGTTGCCAGTGGCGAAACCTCAGATGGTGAGTCATCCCTGCATTCGGTGAAACGTGATCTCATAACATTTCTCGGCACAGAGTCACCCGATCTTGGGGCTTTTACCACTGTATTTAGGGCCCTCGGCCACCTTCAGCCATTCGTTCCTCGACTGAATGCCCAGATCCACACAGAGCCTGATACACCCAACTCCACCGAACCTGGCCCCCTCTCTTCACTTCCGACCGACTCGGAATTCATCGAAGGCTCGACGGTATGGAACCAGAGCATGCTAGCATCCTATCTCGCTTCCTCAACCTCCGCACGCACTCTCTCGGCTCTGACCATCACGACCGCAACACCCCCGCACCAGAACCCCGAGCACAGCTTTGACGAGTCCGGAGAGGAGACGGAGGGCGAGTTTGAGCCACAACAACGCACATTCACGGCACTCAGTCGATCGCATTCTAACTCGGACGCGGATTTGAGTCATAGTCATTCTTTATCGGATGGCGATATCGACTTGGGCGACCAACCCAATCTTGGCGACCTCGGTGGAGCGTTTTCTTTCCTTGCAGCAGAGCGTGCCAGGATTGCTGCCCGTGACCGAGGCACCGGCAAAGATAGCTCCACGAGCGATGGTGCGTGGAGAAACGGTGCAGAGCCTCGCCGTGCACGGAAGCGGAGAAGGAAGCGGGCGAGAGTGATTCATATCATGCAGCGAGAAGGTTTGGAGCAGGAGAGTACAAGCCATACCACAGGAACAGGGACTAGCACAGTATTGGGCGTGTCTGGGGCAACCAACGTCATTACTATCTCTTCGAACCCAGAGCCCGACCCAGAAGGATCGTCATCGTCTGGGGATAATGCACTTGCAACCATCACTCCTTCAACGCCTCAACGTGGACAGAGGATAGCATCAGATAGACTGCGGCACAGTCATTCTACCCCATCATTGCATCTATCGCAGATACCCGCAAATCCTGAAATCCTTAAACTACGCTGCCTCGCGCACAAATTACGACTCAAGTTCCCAGAAGACTACGACCGCATTACGGCGTTGCTTACCCAGGACTTCAGCGGTGGCGATTCCGACTTCTCGGACCCTAGAGGTCCAGCCCCGCGACCTAGAGATTCTTTGATTCATGTTTTCGTTGATCAGTGAGACTTTCTCTCATTGGATTTCCGTCATGGTGCTGACATATCGTTACAGCTCGAATATCCTCATTGGCTTTCTAAACTATGCTCGCCGGCACACCTCCCACTCGGGTCGGAAACGACGCCTTTCCCATGCAGCCCTCGCGCTCCTCCTCGAACGCGGACGCCCCATCACTAGGCGTTGCCTAGTCACTTCCTCCCCACTGTACCAATCAATGGACACAGCCGAACAACTCGGGTACGAGGTCCGCGTTCTTGAGCGCGTGCCGGACAGTGGTGATGGTCAAGACCGTCGACCACCGGGCAACAACATCAATGGAGACTCAGGGCGCAAGGGATATCTCCGAGGCTCATCTGACTCTGATAAAGGTGTGGGTGGAAGCGGAGGTGCAGGTGTAACGGCGTCAGGGAGCGGAGCTCCCCGTAACGGACGAGTCCGCTACCGCGAGCAAGGCGTCGACGAACTGTTGCAGTTGAAACTGCACCAGGCGATCGCGGACACAGACGCACCCCTACCGGGTGCGACGATAGTACTAGCGACGGGCGACGGGAATGTTGGGCAGTTCAGCGACGAGGGCTTTTTGGGCCCTGTGCGAACTGCATTGAAGAAGGGGTGGCGCGTGGAGCTGTATGCATGGGAGGAGGGGCTGAGCCGTGCGTGGAGGAGGGAGTTTGGGGAAGGCACGCCGTGGAAGGATAGGTTTCGGATTATCAAGATGGAGGATTTCGGCGAGGATTTATTGGAGGTTGAGGAAGGGCGATGAGCGGCATCTATGTGGTTTTTACGGGTGTATGTTCTTTTTATTGTTATTGCGCGTGTTATGATGGCAGGCTATTTTAGGGGGGTAGGTTGTGCTTCGGACTCGCTTTTAACATTCCAGCAGCATCACTCATTTTGTATATTAAGCAGTTATGTGGAACATTAAATATGTTTACATTGTACGGTCGTGATTCAAATGTGATGCAGTTCTGTGACATTTGCGTGGAACAATGGGTTCTACGACCAACTGATCCCCTCTCGCGACGGTTGGCTCAGCAAGGTGCATGAACGACTCGGAGCCCAAGGTGTTTAGAAGCAGTAACTTGCGACCAGTAAATACTGTCTTATTCAGTTCGTGCCCATAATAGAAGATAGTAGTATACTCAGTCGCGCACTCGCGAGAGAGAGGACATACTATCTTCGTATGGGTAACGCAAGGCCCGGGCGTTGTGTAGGTAATTGACGAATAGGTGATGAACTCGCGCACTCGAAAGAGAGACGAATCACGTATCGTAAATGACAAACGAAATTCGTGTTGAAGCAATGTTGCGCTATGCGCGTGGTATAATCTAGATAGCTGACATGGCAGCAAGCGCTAGAATGAAGATATACGAGCAAGACGGCGAAAAGATAACGACTTGCTAATTCCAACAATTATATAAGCCACTTCTGTAGTACAGGGACCGGCCCGGGCTTTACCTACTACTTGAATCGAATTCCCAATAATCTTTCAAGCCATTCTTCACTCCGAAATGAACACGTCAAGGTCTTAGAATCGGCATCAATGCTGCATGCATCTGCAACCGATTGGGGCAACTGCCACTAAAAATATGAAGTAGTCTACTCACTTCACGATCGAAGGCTTGGGAGCCATTAGGTCCCCACTGGAGTTCAGAACTCGGCTGGCCAACTTGAACCTTCGCTCAACTGATCATTATGCTCGTGGCCCCGTCTCGAAGGTAATCCTTGACGTTTTTCGATCCTATTCTTCACAACTAATTCCGATTGCAGTAGGCTCTATCGTCATAGATTGCAATTAAGAATGGCGACGTAAAACTAGTATCCACCCGGATATGCAATGCAACGATGTCCATTTGGATCCTCAGCAGCACATGTAGCTTCCTCGTCGACGTAGACCCATCTGCAGTCGTGGCTTCCCTGGCCTGCTCTCGAGCATCTCCTTCTGGCTCTGCCATTACCTCCCATATTGGTTTGATGTACCACCAATTTACATACCACACAGCAAGGCCTCAAATGGGGCTGTCAGGTGCTGACGGATCCTGCTCCTTTTCTCCTGTCTATGGGTGGTAGAAGCCAACTTGCAGGAGAGACATCGCATCTCACGAGGTAACCAAACTACGGGAAAGACATCGCATTGCAACACATGTTTTGCGATCTTCAGGTCGATTGTGTTCACGTGCTTCGCGAGCTATGGTAGAATGACTTGACTTTTCGATGCCCACTCGAGCCTCAGCCTCAATGAGTATCTTTAAGTCCAGGATGGTAGTCAGACCATCCGAGAAGCTCCCATCAGTACTCTCTATAGCTGCACTCCAGAGCTTGGAGATCGGCCGGTTCTAGATAGTTGATGGCCCTGGCCAAAAGTCGTGGAGTGAGGAGAATAGTGTACGCGAAATCAAACTCTATCATGAGTAAGATATCAAAAGTCAAAACGGGTGTATTATCCAAGTACATCGAGACGCTGTCAGATTACAGAAAGCCGTCACCGAACATCATGCGCCAGATTCCCTCACCGAAGATGCGACATATTTGCCACTCCCCGGAGAAAATATATCCTGGAATACCATTAGATTAGGATTAGCTCTCAAAGGGGGAAATGCCATGCTCGCCTTGATCAATCCTCTCGAAATCAGCTGAAGGGCTGCTCTGCTCTCCCACAGAGGGTACAGTACAACTGCGAACGCCGATAGGAATGCCCAAGCAATACCGACTATCACCCATACCGAAAGGCCGGTAACGCTGTAGATTGTCTGGGCGAAAAAGAGGGGGAGAGGGATGAGTATCATCAGTACCAAAGTCTGCAAAACGGGTGACCTCAGTGACTGAGTGACGACAAGGGAACGTTAAAGTACGAACAAGTACTACTGATGCTCTGGCGGCGAACTTGAATGCTTTATCTAGTGCGACCGGATCCAGCTCGGGGTCGACTGGCACTTCATTGATAACGGAAGACACCGACGCTCCGGGAACTTTCTTCTCATCTTCTGTCTCTTCTTGCTCTTCGCTGACCTTGTCGCTAGCAATTGCGCCCCTGTGGGTGTTGATTGCACGTGTCGAAGCAAAATCATACTCTTCTGGCCACTATGTGATTGGTCAGCTAGTGTTGTTAAGGATTAGGCATTCCACGCACAATCAAAGAAGCAGCCGTTGAGATGATGGCGCCAACACCGATGGATGCAAGATTTCCTGCCAGCATTTCGTAGTTGCCTATCAATGGATCAATTCAGCTACGAATCAGCGATGCGATTGGCAGTTCTTCTAACCTCCGCTTGTCTGATCACACAGTAAGGTCAGTGGCGAAACCATGGAAAAATAAGAGACGTACAGTAACATTAATGACCTTTCCGTTAAGGGTAGATGTAGTGACAAGCCAGGCGATAATACCTGCAGCAAGGCCAACGAGCGAACCACCAACACAGCCCGCTTTGCTGGCCTTTTTCCAGGTAATGCAAAGGGCAATTGGGCAGACAGCAGAGCCAAGAATGACTCCCATGAATGTCTACAACGCCGATCAACACATGGTCCGTGGTACGAAAAAAAAACTGACGTAGAGCCAACCCATGGATACTCCAATGTAGTAGAAAATAACACCTGCGATACCCATGACAAGGGCAAAAATAACAACCTGCTCATGAGAATTGGTGAGTGGATTATATTTGCTTGCAGGAAAAATATATACCCCAGCATGGCTCATGCGCAGAATCTGTTGTTCTGTTGCCTCCGGATTGATATACCTCTATAATTATCGACGATAAGCGATTTGGTGCGGATCGCCACATAGCGACTTACTACATAAACATCGTAAGTTAGTATTGAAGAGACTGCGATGAGTTCCGCACTCGTGGCACTAGTCACAGCCAAGAAGAGGAGCACAAGCAACGCAGCCGCACCCGATTGCCCGAGCAACGTTGCAGCAGCTAGTGAGGCTGGAAGACCCTCTGAAATGGCAGCCTGCGAGAGCGGCGCAAGTAAGGGAGTGAAATCGCTCGATAGTGGATCTTGTGATGAAGAGTTTGCGGCTGGTACAGCAGAAAGAGCCACTGCAGCAAGCCCGAGCGTCGTCGAGAACGCAAACGGAATAGCAAACCTAATCGTGGATCAAAACGCTGGTATATGCTTATAAGGATACGCTGACTGACCATGCCAAGCCACCAATCAGGTACGCCTTAACAGTCGTGGAAGGTCTGCTAGCAATGGCGCGCTGCCAATATGCCTGGTCTTGGAAGACAGTCGCGAAGTTTCCAATGAGGTTGATGACACCAAATATGAGACCATTTAAGGAGCGCATAGTTAGATAAGAGCCTCCAGCATTACCCTCTACAGGCGAGAGCTGGGACACCTCAGAGAGTAGATAATGCATATGTTTGATGGAACCAATGGATCCGGAGGTTGCGTACACGGTAAACGCAAATGTCAAGATGATGGCGAAGAGGACGGTTGTGTGTGTGCTGAAAACGACATAAGTTATGATACATTGGTATGTATATTGTCCACGTACTAATCGCAAAGCAGCGTGGAACGCATTCCGCCAACGACCACGTAGATAGAAACGCCCAGTGGGATTAGGAAACACGCAGCGATCGTACTCATCCCAGTCAAGCCCGTGACAGTAGCTGAACCACCCAAGACAAGCATGGAAGACACGATCAAGTTTGTCGCAAGGCCAAAAAACATGAAGATAAGATGCGCCGCAGTGCCCCACCGTGCTCCGACAATTTCAAGCCAAGTGTGTGCATAGGGTGCGTTGAGCTTTAACTTTGCAGCGAGCTGAGCGAACAAGAGGACCTGGACGGTTGCACCTGCCGCATACCACCATGGACCTGAGATACCATATCTGTAGGCGACCGCACTAGATTGAAGCTGCCAGGATTCATGCCCTATGCTGATATAGATATCGAGTATGGACATACCAGCGTTGCTGCCCACGTCCAAGCAGAGACGATACCAGAGGCAATGAGTCCAGGCTTCACTGAGCGCGAAGCAGACGAAAACTCCTCAGAATTTTTGGGCGAGAAACCTGTGTAGCGTGCCTGTATCGCAGTTAAGCCCACCATGAACGCACTAAAGAACAACCCAATCCCTAGAAGATTTCAGCAACTGGCAGAAAACGGTTTGCAAGGCTTGAAGACTTACCAACGACTGACAAGATTACAAGATATCAGTGTTAAACTGCAAAGCATGGAAGTAGAGACCAACTCACCGACGCCATAGCCTGCGCCTTGGGGAAGAACTTGACCGGACGACGACATCTATGAACAAACGCAACCGGGATAAAACTAAACTTTGTCTCCTCCCATGACAGTTTACTTATATATCGTGCGCCTCCTCTTATCACTAGGATGCAGTGCGGACACCGGCAGGATTTCACACCCAGGTCCCACTTACGTGCCGCTGGGCCAAGCCCACGGGATTTCTGACAAGTTTGTCATTTGGCCTGTCACAATCATACTTTGATAAGGGCTCCGCTGAATGTGCTCAAATACTGGGCCAACTAGAAATGAACGACATATGTATTAGGAGCGAGCAAGGGGCGAAGCGCAAGCCAAGCTTGCGACTGGATATATTCCCGCCTCATGTAGTACATAGATAAGACATTGTTGTTTGCCACAGGAGCCTTCATGATTTTACAAGATAGTGACAATTGTTTAGAACAACATATATAATGGGAAACAGTGCCACTGAGTGATGAAAACAGGTGATTTCTGCAAAAGCTACTGAAGGAGAAGAGAAAAAAACTTAGTGACTGGAGCGTGATTCGAACACGCGCCCTTTCGGACTAGATCCTGATTCTAGCGCCTTAGACCACTCGGCCATCCAGCCATATAGCTGTCGATCTGGTCTCTGTAGATGCCACTTACCTGAGGATCGAAAGAAGTCCAATGTACAACTCGGCGTAAGCTCGATCAAAATTCGTGCATTCAGTTGGTCACAGATATGAATTCGCTAAAGCCACCACCAAGGTGTGCGTAACAGTCGCGGGAATAATTAATGATTGTAAATTCCATTTCGAGAACGACGGGCTATCGGACGATGGGATTTACGCCCCTTGCAGCCAGATAGTCCTTCGCTGCGCTCGGACTCTGCGGAACGATTCGAATCAGATCTGAACGAGACTCCCGGTAAATATCTTACTAGGTTCTTAATGAGTTCATATACGCTCTTGTCATGATACCTCAGTCCAGTCCGAGGGTCGGTATATGGCGCCTAATTATCCAAAATCAGTAGAAGATACTTCTCGGCAAAATCGAGGAATGCTAACCTCTAACCCTGTGATATCGCAGTAGTGCCTCTGTGGCAGAACGGACGGTGGAGCTTCAATTGATAAGTCTACAAGGGTCAGTTCCCTCGGCAGCTGGTTGAGTATACGCTCAGCTCACAGGTGGGGATATCCTCCATCGTCTCAACAGACTCCTTCGGAACTTCATCGACATCCATCGCCTGATCTCTTTCTTGTCTCCGTCTCTCCCTTTCGACACGTTCTCTCTCCCGTTCCTGACCTAAAATTGTTTTCAGGTTTTTGGTTCGACGATTTACATTCTTTGCATAGTTGGGGTTCTTGAATGGGCGAGGGCTTTGCAGGTATGACAGCTGCTCAGCGAGAGTCTAGTTATTTTGCATTGAGTGACCAAATTGAACGACTAGAAAGAATGACACGAACAGGTGTGTGAGTGGTGGAACCGTCGTTAGCGGCCTTCTTCTTAGTTGCGCCTTTGGGTGGCCTGTAGGTTCAGCATCGAGCCACCAACAAATCTTCATAAATGACCTACATCTAAGATGCTCATGAAGAATAACTAGTAGGAGAGTATCTAATTATTCAGATCGCAAACACCTCAAAACAATAGCGTCCTAAATTAGGCAAGTCGTTCGGACCCGAAATTCTTTCCATAGTACTAGTACGTTGCGGTCTTCTACGATTGCTCGTACTATTGGTTACCACCAGTCCGTGCATCCCCACATCTCGTGCATCCTCTAAAACTACGCTCTTGCTTGCCACAAACTTTTAAAACCACTTCATTTAGACTACATAATATCCTGAAAATGTCCTACGTGCTCGAATGGATGTTTTCTGACAAGAAATGAGAAAGATAGCTTTTGGGTCGTGACAAAGGCTGGAGTCACTCTGTTGTCACGCGGCGCGTAAAGCGGCAGCGGAGTTTGGACTCAGGGATTAGTGCTTCGCTCCGTTCTCGCTTATCAACTGAGCGGACTACGAATCCGCAACCGTGACTTCTCGTGACATAACTGTGACTGCACGAGATGAGGGTGTGCACGGACTGGTGGTAACCAATAGTATATCTTCATTTTAGTGCCTGCTGTCATGTCAGCTGTCTAGGTTATAACACGCGGATAGCGCCACATTGGTTCAACACCAATTTCATTCGTTCATATTCAGTTTAGTCTCTTGCGATACGTGATTCGTACCTCACGCGTTGTCTCTCTCCCAACGGGGCGACTCGCGACTGAGGTTAGTATATGATTTATTCCTTATGTTCTTCCGTTCGTACCTATGGCAACTACTTACAGTATACTATCCTTGTATAGTCACGCACAGACAAATTTACACTTCTATAATGGATCTATAAACACACATGTGGTGGTAAATAACGGACTATCATATCCCCCTTTCGGTACTCTGTCAGTGCGGACTCAACACTCGCCCCGTCCCGGGCTGCTAGTGCTCTCCGAAGCACCCGGATCATCCCCGTAAATGTCCAGTATAACGTCCTTTTGGTCCTCAATCTGCGACTAACACATCTGACTTTAGTCCGGCGACACAATGAAGGACAAAAATACAAACCATGCGCGACGGCTTCTGACGCGATGCTTTAAGCATCGTGAAGTTGGGCAACAGCGAAAGTGCAATACCGCCCGTGGCAGGACCCGATTGATTAGTCCCCTCGAGCGTGCTTTTACGGGTATTTAAGCTAGAGGGCGTGTTCAGCTTATGCATATTGAGTTCAAAACCACGACACGCACGATGCCAAAAATGATATTGCATAGACTGGATAGAATCGTCAGGTGGGAAAGGATGGTAATAGAATGGAACAGACGTTTGCTCTGGACTTGGACAAAAGCAATGAACGCCAAACTGGTCGGTAAACCAAGAAACTGATTGAGGTTAGTCGGCAGATGGACCATTGACGTGGACGGCTACTTGCCGTAATGAGCACCATGATGGCGGAAAACCTGTGAAAAATGAGTGCTGGAATTCTGTGTGTAAGTGCAGGTTTACGATGTAACAGCACCAGTATTGATGGTGTATAATAGGAGGCGATTGAGGATACCGTTCGTACTAATGGAAAAGTTAGCTTTCAGTAGCGTCCGGATAACCGATGATTCCCGCCTTTTCATGCCAGTGCGACGTTTTCGAAGATAAATGCATAATGCAACGGCAATCGAACTGTCACACAGTACTGAAAGAACCCAAGCAACCACCATGGTTGGCTGGTAGGACGTTGAGATCAATTGACCCGGTGGGGCTAGTCTAGATACATACATAGACGCGCGCTCTGAAGGTCTTCCACATAGTATAGCGAAAGCTGTTCAGGTATGGTCAGCTTCCAGATGATCAAATACAAGTGGGACACGCCTCGAAGAGCAGTTTGTCAATCCAAAACCTGCAAAAATTCAGCACAGCTTGCTATTGAATTTCGATGTCTTACCACAACGAACGGTTGCAAAGATGACCTATAAAAAGAGCTTGAAAAGGAGTATCAGATGGCAGATTATTTGTGACATACGAAGCATACAGCAATCCAGCGCTTTTGGCTCACTGCCCATACAAAGTCTGAGAGATGAGGTAGACGCATAGTCCAGGGTACTCACATTGCAATATTCGCCAGACGAAACAACTGATGGTGTTTGCGTAAGCTGAAATCCTCGACGATAATGCCAGACACTTACAGATTCACAGCATACGCTATGATAAACTGACGTCATGTCACTATGGCAGACTGCAGGCAAACCCAAAAGAAGTGACGCACGCCAATGAAATATGTAGCCTCGTGGAACGGGTCAGCTGGATAATCTTCTGCCTATGATGGGAGCTCACCCCCATACTCCTGAAATTAAAATGAGTGCGCCATGTCAGATGTACGGCAGAAATATGCGCACCAAACTGCATATTCCAACGTTGTTACATCTCCGAAATTCAGGATGAGATAATGCTCGACAGAGTGTATCGACAATGCAGTGTGAGCAGTCTCAAGAATCCTAGAGGGTCGGCCTGTGTCCAGCGGTGACAAAAAGAGAAAGGACATTTAACCCACCAGATGAATCCTACCTGATATATCAGTGTCAGATAAACCTCGTACGCATACATTTCTGATGAAGTTACCAGGCACTTCAAAATTTTCCTGTCGTTCTCATATGCTTGCCAGTAGTGAAATGTCTGCATACAGATGATTCCGTAAAGCAGCATCGTGGCTAGTGTGCCGCAAAGCGGCCCTTGCATGATTGACATCACAACAGACGGCATTTTGGCGGGGAAGGTAGGACAGGGGTAGTCTTCCTGGACGGACCACTCGAAGAAAATGGTCGCGTATTCGTGTTAGCAAGAGGAGCACTTTATATTAGTGTTTAGAGGCATTGTTGCACCTGGCTTCTTGTAAGAAGTCGCAGTGATGGTGAGAAACGGTGGGGATGTGGTTTTAACCTGCTATTCGGGAGGTCCGCGTGTTGGTCATCTGTCTTCACATAAGTCCCGCCACAACCAAGTAGAGTGTCAAGCGTGAGGGCAGCGATGCTTATTCCGGTAAAGGATAAACCGATAACATTTGGGCCTGAATATTAATATGACTGTGTTGCTATTTTGAATGCACAATGTTTATGGTGCGCTACGCGACGGGCACAACGAGTAGCCTTGATGCGGAATTCAGTACTCATATGCTCGGAGGAGTATACAAACCCCGCGGATGTTCTTTGGAGTGATACTATCCTCTAATCATGGCGAGCAACTGCACGTTCAGTGAACAGGGCGGGGAGAACCAACGACAGCTTTCCACTCACAAGACAAATAATAGGATGTCAAAGGGACTGGAAGCTTGAATCGTCATAATAAGTGACAATAGTATCCGCACCCTTCGTATGATACACATTTCGAGAGTCAACTGTTAATGGGAAGATACCTACCGAGATATTTGACAACCTGTAAGCCTGTCAAGCTGTCTCAAAATAGTTATATACGCCGCAATGCCGCTATAAAAATACCGTGACGTCCTCCTGAGAGTTGTTGTGGACTTGAGCGTAGCACCGTGTAGTATTTATCCCGTCGGATGATGGAGGCATAACGTGGTAATACGGCAAATAGCCATATGACAATCCAGGCTACAGCAGGAATAGCCGTACTACGTAGGCATTGTGCAAACGCAGAGTCATCATAAAAGTAAGAGAGTTTTCGAGAACCAGTTTCTAGCTCGAAGTCGAAAGTTCGCAAAGAGTTTAGACCGAGAGTTGGACTTCCTTTTCAGGAATCAGCATTTCGGTCGATCGAATTTTATTTGTCTTTGGCCTTCATACTTCAGACTTATCAGTTTATATCTCTTTCCCAGTAGAAAGTGACGGCGAGGACATACAAATGGATTCCTTGCTTATCAAGGCAAATGTCGTCCAACATACTTCTCTTCCAAAATCCCTGCGTCCCACCTCCCCACCCCCAGAAAATGTTCCAAAGCACAAGCACATCAAAGATCTCAAGCTAAGAACGAAACTCAACCGCCAGGCAACCCACGCTGCGCGGTCCAAAGCACTCGTCGAAGATGCCGACCTGCTACTTACGGGCGAGGCAGGGAAGATGCAGGTGGAGAACGAAATGGAACGAACATGGAGAATAGGTCAGGATGACATTATGCAAGGTGCTGGTCAGGAGGCAGCCAAGGGACGACGGGAGCTGAAATTGGATGGCGGACCATATCGTTCGAGATACTCAAGGAACGGCAGACATCTTGCTATTATCGGCAGCATGGGCCATGTTGCGACTTTTGACTGGCAAACAGGAACCATGCATGCTGAGCTTCAACTGCAGGAAACTTGTCGTGATATCACGTATGACGCTTCTCTCTTGCATGTAACAACTCTCACCCTTGCATTAAAGATTTTTGCAGGATCAGTCATTCTTTGCGGTTGCACAAAAAAAATACGTATTCATATACGACCGCGATGGTGTCGAGCTACACCGATTGAAGTCTCACATAGAACCTACCCGACTCGAATTTCTTCCATATCACTGGTTGCTCGCTAGTGTGGTCAGTCCCCCCAGCTTAGTTTAACTTGTGCCAGCTCAGTCGATAGTAGGGAAACACTGGATTTTTAAAATATCAAGACACATCCACAGGTAACGTCGTCGCAGAACATCGAACCAAACTCGGTGCATGTCATACACTCGCCCAAAATAAGCACAACGCAGTGCTTCACCTTGGACATTCCAATGGTGTCGTCACCCTCTGGACACCAAACCTCCCTCATCCTGTTGTACAGCTCCTAGCGCACATCGGACCAGTGGTGGGGCTGAGTGTTGATCCGAGCTCTGGTGGACGCTATATGGCGACGTCAGGTCAGGATAGTGTCGTGAAGGTCTGGGACTGTCGGAATTGGAAGGGTGCCGTGCGGGAGTGGACGACAAGGGGCGGTGGCGCTGAGCTGGAATGGAGTGCAAAGGGTGCGTTAGGTGTGGCAGTAGGTGGAAGTGTCAATGTGAGGTCACGGACTCGTTACTTGTGGTGACGCTAATCCGTTGCGCGTCCAGGTGTACACGAGACCATCAATACAGACACCACATCAAGCTAAAGCTCCTCCACCACTTTACCTCACACATCCCATACCACATCGACCGCTTACTTCGGTGCGATTTTGCCCTTTTCAGGATATCCTTACGATTGGGCACAATGCTGGTTTGTCGAGCATTCTCGTGCCTGGAGTTGGCGAGCCAAACTTTGATAGTACGGAGGCCGATCCATTTGAGAACAAGAAGGCAAGAAGGGAGAGGGAGGTCAAGGGTCTGTTGGACAAGGTGCGCTCACCATTTGGTTCGCTTCTGAATGATGCTGATACGGACTGCACAACAATTTAGATTCAACCGGACATGATCGCACTTGACCCCGATTTCGTCGGGTCCCTTGCTGCGCCAACAAAATTAACGACCGCCGTAAATGACACACATGACATTGCATTTTCTCGTCTTCCTCGCCTCGAGCGACTGCGCGTCCAGGGAAGAGCAGATGAGACGGAGGTTGTTGACGATGACGATGAGGGCGACAAGACCGGAAGAACAGAATCACGGGCCGAGAAGGAGAAGCGGAAAATGCGTGGTAAGGGGAAGAGCCTCAAAAGGTATGTTTTGTGTATGGGATATGACGAAATCCTATTGCTTATCACTTCCAAAACACAGATACCTCCGGAAGCAGCGCAAGAACGTCGTCGATCCCACTGCGGTGAGCAGTTCCTCGTCCATTTCATTGAATGTATGCTCATGTTCGTGCTATGGATATAGGTCGCTATCCGTGCAAAACTGGAGAAGCAGCGGGAGGGAAAGCGCGTAGCAAGGGCGATCGAGAAAGGTCAGATAGAGCCTCATAAGCCATCCGCGCTGGATCGGTTTAGGCGACCGTAACGACCCTTTGGTCATTGAGCAAAAGTATACACACGAGATGTTGGTCTCCACTAGGCGGATTACACCGGACACTCGTGCATTCGCGATATTTCGCCGAGAGCAATTGTAGCGAAAGAGGTGCTCCAACTCAGGCATAATAAGTATAGATATGACTGATTTTACTCCTCTGCTCATCCCTCGCCCTAAGTACTGTAGAACACAGTACACGGTCAGTTCTCTTGGGAGTCTGGCAGCCTGTGGCGGTCTTAGTGTCACCAGTACCTGTCACAGACATGTGCAGAGGTTGTTGGTGGTCTGAGCTCGAGACCAGCAGAAGTAGGATATAATGCTTGGTGAACATTTGGTACTTGTAATCAAGCAAAATCACAAAAATGAGATAGCGGGAGTTTGAAATTCCCACCACCTGGTAATGACTGTTTCGAGCGATCATAACCACCCAGCCATAAGGTCTCTGGCGATCTCAGTGTCACCGGCACCTATCATGACCGTGTGACGAAGGTTTTTCTCGAGGAGTTCTCGAAGAAGATTTGGAGTCGATCCTACGGAAAACCACAAAAAGGAAAGGTAGGTGGAGTTTCGAACTGCCACCAGCCTGGTGATAACGTTTAAAGCGATCACAACCACTTGTCATGAAGGTCTTGAGGCTTTTTTTTTTTTTTTTGCAATGACTACAAACTAGTACAAGTGGGTTGCATGAAGCATTGCAATTCATATGCCACCTATTACCTTGGCTTCTACAAGGCCTTATCGCCAAAATGCTTATGATGGCTTGTTCATTTTTGTTGTTTTACTTATTACAATGCCGAATATTTACTAATTCTGTCCGACCTCTTCCGGTCTCGAGTCAGACCCACATGTGCTAGACCACTAACGAAAAGCCTTTATCAAGTGTCTGTAGTATCGCTTGAGACGGTCATTACCAGGTGGTGATGCGACTTTTCATTTTCATTTTACTTTATTATCAGTTCCATCCTATGCACCTTTGTCAATTCCGAGCGCTGAACCCCCCTCTCACCAATGAAATGAAGCCATGACCGCGGGGATCAGAAATCAATATTAAATATTATGCAATCATCTGAATCCTAAGTGCCGGTGTTTGACCCGGACTTCCTACTTACTAGCGTACTCTATGGAATGTGTTCAAGCTCTAAAGTTCACCCGCCGTCTGTAAGAACAGATACGATCTCAGTCGTCGCACGGGAGATCGCAAACGTCTGACGAGAAAGGCGCACTTACATAAGTCAAGAAAATAATCAGGCTCCGAGATTCGGAATACGAATGTGAGACATCCAGAGAATTCATTCGCTCAGCTGCTCTGAGAGTTTAGATGGGTTTGACACCGCCTTAGACTAAAATCTGAGCAATACCGAAGTCTGGTCCGATGCACCGTACGGAGTCTAATTTTAGGCGTCAAAGACTCGAAGAATCTCGGCTACTGTCGTAACGGAGGCGGGATTGCAATTGTTTCTGCTATGACCATCAATATCACTTGTGTTCGGATAATCACTCCGCATTACTCTGCAATAATAAAGGACCATTGCATGAGCCTTTTGGGTGGTCTCAGCCCGCGACACGGGCACAAACATATCACGTCCAACAAAGGTCTCCGAACAATTACAAAGGTCTCTTACAATAACGCTCAGATCTCCCCCGTCTCCCAGATGTTGTTCTTCTTCGAGCTCGGTATACTGGCCCAAAGATGCTCATGAGTATAAAGGAGAGGTCAGTAGCAACAGTGCATTGTGACTGAATCTCAAAGACTTATCATCTTTTCAAGCTGGCTAAACTTTCCATACAATAATGCCACCCCATCAGTCCCCTTTTGTTCGTGAGGCTACGATACCACTGGACCCTATCACGCTCGATTGGAAGCACAGAAAGCAGCTAATTCAATCTTCCAATAATACTGCCAGCAGTGGCTCTCAGGCTCGGGTGCGTGCCCCCCGAGTTCGCCATGCCGCCGACCCCATCTTGAAGCCCACTCCCGAGCCACCTGCCGAGGAGGACCAGGATCCAGAGCCAAGCTTGGCAACGTATTCTCTCAAGAAGTATCTCCAAGAATCTTGGTTTCCCGTATTCCAACTGGGTCCTCGGGCCAAACAGGATTTTATCTGGCCTCATTACCCAGAGCTGCATGCCCCTCTTGGAACGCGGAAGTTGCGTGCGATTTCGCGGATTATGCCTTACCGTATCCATGGGGCAGCATGTGATTGTGCGTTTCGGCGCTTTTTTTGGCTGATATATTCACCCAAAATTTGTTGGCAGACTTTGAGCGGCAGGGGGATAGGCAAATCAAGCCCCTTACTGGAGGTTCTGCTGATTTTGTCCTACCCTCTGTCAATCTCCTGAGGTATGACGACAAGGATATTAGATTCTTTATGCAAGATGTCAATTTCGTCACCGACATCACGAAACTTCTCCTCGCATCTGTGTTCCGGACTGTCGCAAGATGTCTGTACATGCTACTTGACGTAGACGAAGGAGAAGACGGAGATGGCTTTAGGAACTTGGTGCAGTTCAGAACCTCATTCGAAATGTGCCCCGTGCAGGACAAGATTTTTGACGTTGTCTCTCTTGTACGCATCTTTACCTTCATTCTTTGTTAGAGTTACTCATCACAATAATTCATTCGTCACAGCCAACCTCACACGCCGATCGCACCAGCATGATCATCCTCGTCATTCCTCCGTGGGCCCTTGATAATATGGATTTCATCAGTTTCATAAACACAGGACCGGTCCGTGCATTCACCTGGGAATTTGAATATTAGTTCTTTACTCCTTGTTACATGTCTTAGGTTGCTCCTGGAGGCCTTGATGCATTCCCCGCCGACAGACATGCCAGCGCATCTACTACTATATGGACTATGGTAAGTTGTCGCCAGCGCATATGTGCACCACGATCTGACGAGATATCCACAAGCTGTGGGACATGTGTTCCAAGCAGAAGTGCAACTACTTCGCAGTCACGACCTATGAACTTTGGGCGTTCGGAAACTTCAGTTCAGGTTTGGTTTCTCCCACTCATACATCGTTGCGTTCAACTAATAGTTTGATAAGATATGGAACGCGGATATATCTCTGACCTCTTCCGCGCCCCGGTTTACTCGCATAACGCTGAAGTCCAGCGTGACATGCTCCCGAGTCCGACGATGACCGAGACTTTGTTATTCTGGATGGCGGCTTGCATAGGTATTGGAAACATCAACTGGACACCCGTTTGATCACGAGGACCTCCTTGATCTGTCATAATAATCCTTGACAGCATGTAAATATTCGTGTGAAGAGTATGTAATTCTAAATCTAGTATGCAAGGGCAAGGAACAAGAAGCGCGAGAAAAAGTCTATTCCAGCCTATTCCAGCCACCCACTGAGAGTGCCGGAAAAACAGGAAGATGACTTGGCAATACCTTAAGATGGTCGCTTACTGTAGTCAGGCTCGAGTGCCCCAGCAAGTAATTCAAGTACATCGGGTTCACCAACTCCACAACTTGGACCAGGCTGGGGTTACCCGATAGGTAATATACAGTGAACCGAGGGGTAGTAGCCGCTTCAGTCTCCCTCCGTAGCCATGCCATCCAGTATGTGCCTTGAGGCCCACGCATTTATACTTGGCCTCGAGTATGGGGGTTGCCGGACTGTCAACGATAGTCTTAAAATAGGGTACACGTTGCGGCCACAGGAAGAAAACTCGCGAGAAGCCTGCAGGGTGCGCACCTGAAACTCTTAAGTAAGGTATTTAAAGCATTCAAGTGTTCGAGGCTGTTGGTACTGCTTTGTTATGTGCCTGCATATGCAGATCTTGCATCCCGAACCTGTAAAGAGGGGATTTTACTCTGACAAATTTATAATCAAGATTCAAAACGATGATGTCGATGGCCATGACGCTGATGTTTTTAGCTCTAGGGGACTCGGCGGCCTAAGAATACAGCGGGTCATCTAACTTCGCCTGGTGCCGTTGTCGGTTTCAAAGAACAAAGTTGAAGGACGGAATGAACTGCCATGTGTCTGGATAGGCAGTTCCATATTTCCGTTGAATGTGATACTTACTTGTGGCAGGAAAGGTGGAAGAGGCATTGCAATGTGATTTTGAAGCGGAGATGAGGTGGCCGAAGGTGTCCAGGGTCCGGGATGGGAGACCGCGGGACCGAGAAAAAACAATGTTAAGAATAAACGAAGAAGATCGGAAGGTCAAAACAACCTCGCCATCTCGTTTACCCTCACACTCTTTTTCGCTTTCCTTGTCCTTCCAGCCGTCTCGGGTTGGTCGTGTCTATAATTCCCCACTTTCTTCAATCCTACCTATCCTTAACATTTATAGCACGACAACTTGACGATGTTCTCACCCGTTGCCTGGCTGGCCTTCGGGCTAGCAACCTCCTCGTACCTCGCGTCTGCCCAACAGGCAGGTTCCTTCTCCCAGGTCGGTAGTACTCAAGTCAGCGCCATGATGGTATGGGATTTGTTTACCTTCCTTTACCATCTCTGAGCACTCCTTCCGAAGATGTTCCTTGGCAACGAGGAGAAGGTCTACATCCTCGACAAAACTGAGGGCAATGCTGCCCAAATAAATGGCCACCCTGCTTGGGGTTCCGTGTGGTACGCCTTCTCACATGCCGCTAATACCAGTCTCGCTTATTTTATTGTGTCCAGGGATATCAACAGTCACTCGGCCACAGTGATGGCAGTTTTGACCAATACCTTCTGTGCTTCTGGTATGCATCTACCAAACGGCTCATACGCAACCTTCGGCGGCAACGGTGCCATTGGCCCGGGTGGTAGCATCGGTTCCGTTAAGAACAGTGCTGGTTCAGGTTCATATGATGCAACCTACGAAGATTACGATGGGACCAAGTCCATCCGTATCCTCAATCCTTGTACCAGCTCCGATGACATGAATAGTGCTCAATGCCAATGGTTCGACAACCCCGCCGTTCTCTCCATGCAGAAGCAAAGGTGGTATTCTGCCGCTGAGGCTCTTGGTGATGGTACTATTGCATTGATCGGCGGTTTCGTCAACGGTGGTTACATCAACCGGAATTACCCAAATGTCGACCCAACCTTCGAAGGCGGTGCTGCTGAGCCAACCTACGAGTTTTATCCTTCCAGGGGAACCGCGACTCAGATGACGTTCATGACTACCACCTCTGGCCTCAACTCCTATGCTCATACCTACCTAATGCCCTCTGGGAACATGCTCATCCAGGCGAATATCTCCACAAGTATGTTCGTCATTTTTTTTGTCGAGTTTTCTAACCCCTTTTCCAGTCCTTTGGAACCCCGATACCAACGTCGAGACCCCTCTTCCCGATATGCCAGGAAAAGTTGCTCGTGTCTACCCTGCTTCGGGTGCTGTAGCCATGCTGCCCCTTACTCCTGCCAACAACTACACACCCACTGTCTTGTTTTGTGGCGGCACTGATATGCCTGATGAATATTGGGGAAACTACTCATTTCCCAACTACGATACCTGGACCTACCCTACTTCCCCAGACTGTCAGCGCATCACCCCAGAACCCACTGATGGCTCTACTCCCGTTTACATCCAAGACGATAACATGCTTGAAGGTCGCACCATGGGCCAGTTTATCATCCTTCCAGACGGTACCCTCTTGGTGGTCAATGGTGGTCAAAACGGCACTGCCGGTTATGCTCAAGCTACTGGCACGACCCCTTCTTTTGACCTCATGCCCTACGGAGAGTCGTTGGCCTCTGGTCCCATCGGAACCCCTGCCATCTATAACCCGAACATGCCCGCAGGCAGCCGCTGGTCGAACGCCGGCTTGGGCACGACGAACATCGCGCGTCTATACCACTCTTCTGCATTATTGATGCCTGATGCTTCCGTCATGATCGCTGGATCCAACCCCAATATCGACACCAACCTCTCCACCGTCTACCCTACAACATACACCGCAGAGATCTTCTATCCTCCCTACTTCAGTGCCAGCGTACGCCCAACTTTCACTGGCGCACCAAGCACGCTCTCTTATGGTGGTAGCTATTTTAATCTCACCGTCCCTGGGACCGCGTACACCGGCTCTGCCAATTCCGCCGCTGCAAACACAACCGTCGTCTTGTCTCGTGGTGGTTTCACCACCCACGCCATGAACATGGGTCAGAGACACTTGCAGCTCAACAACACTTACGCCGTCAACACTGATGGTTCAATTACCCTTTACGTGTCTCAAGTTCCCCCCAACTCCAACCTCCTCACTCCCGGGCCCGCTCTCATGTTCGTCGTGATCAACGGTGTCCCAAGTAACGGAACGATGGTCATCGTCGGTAACGGTCAAGTCGGAACACAAACCATTTCAGACGTCGCCACTCTCCCAGCATCCTCCCAGAATGCTGCTGCTCAGGGCTCAGGTGGTGGTGGTAGCAGCACAACGAACAGTGGATCAGGAACCTCGCACACCAGTACAATCATTGGTGCTGTGATAGGAGCTATTGCAGTTATTGGTATTCTCGGTGCGCTCTTTGGTATTTTTGTGGCCCGCCGTAGGCGCGCCGCCAGCCGCCAGCACCCTGCGGCTGCGTATGCCATGAGAGCCACGCGTGACGGGGGGTATGGCGACGGCGTGTCCCGCGGAGGCGTCACGGTTGATCAAGCACGACTTTCTGACTCGAGTGCCTTTGTCCCGTTGCAACAGGATAATTCAAGTATGGCGTGGAACGCAAGCGCCGCTGATCTGCATTCGCCATATCAGGACGCGTATGCAAGACCTAGTGAAGGAACAGATTACGAGCCTTATAATCCTGATGGAGGCGTGCGACATCATAGTGGCGGACAGCGGATGTAGGAGGCATGATTCATGGACTGCTTTTGGTTTATAGAAAACATGGACAGACAGCATTGTTGTGTGGATTTTTCTTGTTTTCTCTCTTTTTTTTTGTTGCTCATTCATTAGCTACAACCTTATCGCATGCGTGTCGTGTTGCAGCTCTCTCCTGTTGTGTTGTGTGCTTCAAGGTACTGTCTGTCGTTACTGGGGGCTTATGGACCGTGGTACGGACGTGTACACTATATGTGTCTTGTCTTTCGTTATATTTCTACTTGCAAAAATGTACCTTCAAGTGACACATAACTTTTTGCTGCTACTTCTCTGCGCGAACATAGCTGAAACTTGAGGTTGCAGGGACCAGCATCAGGCGGCAGGCAAATTGTCTCACCGTGTCTTACCACTGGTTTAGCAGGTGAAACAAATAATTCACTTGCCCAGTTTTGCATCGCACCATAGGAGTCGATACACCCCACCACACTCAGGCGCCTGGGATCGGTGTGGCACGATACATCGTGTACCAGATAAAAATCATAATTCAGAAGGAACTACTTCCCTCCAATTCGGTCTGGCTATTGGGAGACCAGGTAAGGACGCACCAAGTAACATGACAGCAAGAATGGAATGTGGCGCAGCCTGGCGTGGGTGAGTCTTAGGCTTGAAGGATGGTGTCAGTACATATGATATAGCCCGACGAATGACGCCCGATACAGTACTTACTACTTATGCTTGACGAACTCCCAATGCAGTTAAGCAGGTCGCATGTTATCGATGTTGTGGTCGTATGTAGAAGGGGGGAACCAGATAACCTAACTTAAACGTTACAAGCGAACCGCCGATAAAAGTTAGCGCCGATGGTACCCAACTCCCGATGAGTTCCAACGGGACGAGCAGCTTCGAATCCCCCTAACGTTGTCTTTTTTTTATATCTCGCGGGATGTGTACCATGCTCCCCTACTCGAGGACCGCCGATCTCGATTGATCTCCCCAACAGCTTCGGCAAGCCGAGAAAACCGAAAACAAAGCGCCCAACCTACCCGGGGTGTCTTCACGTCTTTTGCGTGACGCACCTTCTTCCACGTTTATCCTAGGTACGTGTGCTTGTTTTGAGCCGCTCAGAACTTGTCGACCTATGATTACCCCCCAGTGCGGGGCAACATAAGGACTGCCTCTCGACCGAACTTGGCTAGGCTGGACTTTATCGCTGCTAGGAAGCTGCATACATACCCTCTGTTTCGGTGGAGCGCGCTTAATATAAGCCTTCTCATTCGGCCGAACCCATATTTCGTAGGAGAAGCCTTGATGCGCCTGACTGTACCCCACTAATCTCCGGGAGCCCGCACCCGCAGCTCGTCAGCGTACTTACCTATAATCAGTCTAGACATTCTTAAGCAAACCCAGGTACCTGGACATCGACCCTGGTCTGCCGCCCTGATCGATTCGGACAGTCGGTCCTGTGGAAATGAGGCTAACACGAGGTTGTTATCCGCCGCCGACAACAGCCCCTGTATAATCGCTTGTACCTAACCGAAGCACCCACTCCAGGTTGATCATCGTCAAGAATGATAACGGGCTTACACTCATATGTCCAACTCGTTCGCAGCCTTCAATATTTTCTCGGTTGTAGATCCAATGGCAACCTGAGGAGAACTCGAAATGTTAGAGTTCTTTTATACCTCCCCGCGCCGAAGCTTGATAAGGGACACGTTCGTGGGGCATCAGAAGATGACGACAGTCTTACCAGTGACAAATCACGGTATCACGGTGTGATCTTAAGCGATTATTGAAGAGCTTCAATTACTTATGAGGGGCTCGCCGGCTATCTCTCGCCAAGTATGTACATCCGGCTAGAAAAGCCTCTGGACCAAAGAAGGTTAGATATGATCTCCATCTACTACTCGTTCAAATCGGATGACCGACATCGTAGCTTGCTTCTGAAACTATCGACGGCTTGTCGTCATTGCAAGTTATCTGTCATTTCCCGGTGCGCTGGTTAAGCGGGCCGCCTAACCCAACGCATGGTCGCCTTTCGTAGGTGCCTGTCTTCTTCCAAGTATGTGACCTTGTTTTCATCATGTTCGATCAGATTTCTCATGTATAGCAAATTGCAATTGAAGACCTTCTATGTTTCGTACGCGGGTAAACTGATTCCTGAAGCCTAATAGTAGACTATTCGTGTTTCACGGATCACCTACTGAGGCCTTCAGAAATTTAGATTTGAGCCGTTTCACGGGCCATGAACAAATTATTGCTTCGGGGCGGTCTGATCGGTTGGAAGGCGACTATGTACACATGGGTATCTATAGAAGAATCGTGTTTACAAGGTATGTCATCTTCTAACGACGACAAGCCGCCTACAAACAGTCTATATCATACACATTTACAGCAGCTGCCACCATGCCTCGTGCCCCGCGGAAAATCATTCATGCGATGTAAATTGATTCCATTAACTAATCAATGATTGATGGATGATATATAGAGCTTGGATCGAACTTGAAACGTCGATCGGACATTATTCTACAGAATATCTCTTTCGGTCTTCAAGAAACCACAAGGTCCCCCGGTGGGACCATTTCCGGGCCGACCTCTTGAAGAACTTTTATACAGAATTGAATCGTAGGCTATCATCGAAAGGATATGACCTCGCCCATCCCATCACGATCGACCATGTACCACCTCCGAACCCTGTATTCCTTCACGAGCGACGACATCACGACCACCATCATCCCGATTGTGTGTACCCCCTTTACTTGTTCCACGGTCATATACTCATCATATCAGACGCTATTCGCAGTTGTGGCTGGGCCACTCTGCACTATCCAACGCAGCATTCACATTGTCTTCTGGATATGGCTCCATCTACTCCAATTTAATGTCGCCAATCAGATCATCGACCCCGAGGAGGACGGGATGAACAAGTCATCCCGACCCATACCTTCAGGTCAAATAAGCCTAGAAGATGCTGTTCTGCTGCGATGGGCTCTCGTTCCCCTTTGTCTCGCCACGTCTGCATATTATAGCTCCCAGGTCTTCAGCATAAGCTTCGTGCTGACATTGTTCATAATATTCTACAACGAGCTCAAAGCTCACTGGCATTGGGTGTCGAAGAACTTTATAACAGCAGTGGGCTATGCTTGCTTTGAAATAGGATCGACTCTGATCGCAGGTCATTATCGAGCATCTTATCTTTAAAAATTGTTTACTCATCTACCGCTCCATACAGGCAAAGATATGTCGCGGTTAGAACCTACCGCAATTTCTGCAATTATTATGAGCCTTGCAGTGTTCGCAAGCACACTGCATGCTCAAGATTTCAAGGACGTGGAGGGGGATCGCCTTATAGGCAGGCAAACATTACCCATAGCATTTCCCAATCTTGCGCGGACTTCTATGTTGATAGGCCTTCCTCTCTGGTCCATCTACCTCTCTCGCGTCTGGGGAGTGGACGCACTCTGCACTTCTGCATTCACTGCATATGCGGCGATGGTGGGACTTCGGTTCATGACCTGCAAGACATCGCAAGCAGCGCGACGGTCATGTAAATTGTATAGTGTAAGTGTGGTTTTTCTTGCCAACGCACCTCTATGCTGACGCGAGGCGTCAGCTTTGGTTTTCTGTGGCTCATCTTCTCCCTGCATATTGGCGCTACTTCCACGAAGCGCGGGCATATTCCTTTTGATTATCATGAATAACGAAGTGCGATTGTTGTACGACCATGAAGTTTGTATGTATATACAACCCCGGATGTAACGTTGCAATTTGTACCCCCAAAAGGATGGACTTTGTATTTTTCTGAAGTGACTACTGATAATTGAACCGGGGGACGCGGCGTCGGTGAAACCATCAAGCCGTCTGATAATACGATATCTGGGATCCGAGCTGTGATTGCCAGTTCTCTGCAGTTCTTCGCTAGTAAGGGAATGACCTGCATAGTGCCGAGCCTCGATGGATCTGGATCTGTTGCAAATCATTGGACTCGAACTTAAATATTTGCTTAACAAGGCAAGAATGATGGGCAGATCATTGCAGTAGCGTAGCATAGAAATGATAAATGATTCAATCGAGATTCGAGATTCAAAAAAAGTTAGATTCCGAAATTCCTGGTTTGGAACGAGCGCTTCATTGTTTGAAGGAGTTGCTCTTTCTGTTGCTCTTCTCGAAGTGAACAGTACCGGTGCGGTGACTGTTGTAGACTTGACGGTAACAAACAACAGGGATTTGGAGCTCAGTAATGAACAAAGGGTAGCATCGCTCCACATCAACTCTACGTTTGTCTCTTGTCCAACACGTTGCCCTCAGTCAAGAATATTCATTGTCTGTCTTTTTCACTTCACACTTTTATTCATTCGGGTTCGCGTCGCCTGCATATAAAGCGTGTTTTCACTGTCTTTTATCTCACCACATTCTACCCACCACTCTGAATCACACTGCAATGGACTTCGACATGCCATCCCCTTCCCAATTCCCCTCTTCATCTCAATGGGCACGTGCATGCACCCGTCCTGCATCTGCCGACATGGATGACGGCGTCGTTCGATGGATGGCCTCTCAACCCACCGATCCAGCTCTTCAGAAACTGATGGCAGAGAGCGTGAGGGAGGAAGATCGAGAAAGGAGACGTGCGTGCTCGCCCATTTTATGCCTCCGAGGTGTTCTTGACCTGCTTTTGTTCTTGCAGCGCGTTCGAGTGCACCCGAGTACACAGTTGCATGGGCACCAAGCACGAGCACATCTAGCACGACCCGCACCGCGTCCCTCCCCATGTTTCCTATTTCTTCATCTAGCTCGCTTCCATCCCATGCATCTGACCCATTTACTTCTGCGTCCACTTCAGGAAGGAAACTACCACCAAGGAGCAAACCCATGTCAAAGAAACTGCCTCCATCCCGTGCTTGTGCAGCAACCCCACCCACGAAAGATGATGCCTCTCGTCCAGACCCAACCGCAGGAATACTTGGCTTGATACTTTCTGACTTGGGTAATTCGCGGCAAAAACAAATTGCAAAGGCGAAGGGGGCGAAGAAGACGGCAAGTAGCTCGTCAGGGGACACCTCAACGCGGAGAAGTACTGTCTCTGTTTCTTCGTCTGCGTCGAGGTTCACATCTGCCGCTTCAACTGCAAGACCTTCAACGAAGACGGTTAGCATGTCGACCACCCCATGTAGTTCTACTTTCGCACCCACCCTAGGAAGTGCCATCGGTAGAACTTCGAGCTCTGCGACCATCAAGCCTACTATTAAGTTATCTAGAGATAGCGGTGCAGATATGGACGTCGAGATGACCATAGATTCAGACCGGGATACCGATCGCGAGAGCAGCACTTCCACTGACTCCCTGGGAAACGTCACGTTCGCCGACACTCTGAACGAATCTTTCTCCATGCACGTGGATGATATATTACCACCTCCCATGAAGCGCACTATAGGGAGGACGCACAGTATCGACATGATCCCATCCACTAATCGTTCTACAATTTCTTCCTCAAATTCAGGATTTGCGTCTTCCTCCAACTCCAAAACCGTTGCAATAGCGTCATCCATAGTCTCAGCATCTTTACAGAATATACCCCAATCTACACATGTGCGTGCTCCCGTGCCAACCTCAACAACACAGCGACGTCCTCCATTACTTGGTATGCGCCGGCCTCCCAACCTCCCCAATACCGGGTTCCCTTCATCTCAATCTCGCTACGCCACTACGCAGTTGCCTTATGTCGCTTCGCAAACAAAGGGACAAAAGCAAGTGACGCTTCCACCATTCAAGCCTCCACTGCTCAGTAACAATCCAAAACCCGTTTACACACCAAAACAGGTCGCTCAGAATCACGAGAGCCCCCCTACGTCGACGCCCGAGCTGGATGAAGACGAGGATGAGGATAAGGATGAAGGCAGTGTGGCGGTCGCGGATTCGTCATTTGATGTGTCTTTTGATGTGGATGTGGATGCCCTGGAAGCGACCATGCGGCAGTATGATTAGGGTGGGTATATGCGCCGTTGACGTTGATACCTCTCCAGAAAACAAAGATATGCAGTGGATGTACATATATTATGCTAGGTGATTGCGATGCTTTCCATCTCTGTGATGATTCATTACATACATTTACATGTACAGTTGTGAGCTGGCGTTCTAAGATTAGCCGAGGCACGAGGCTATCATAGAAAGCGATGTGGCTTCAGCACTCTTTGTTATCACCCACATCCGCCACCGAGCATCGCTTCCGTTCGCAGCTCTCAATCCTCTCATTTTCTGCTCACCCACCCGCCGCTCCCTCTCACAGATCTTTCGAACAAAGATGCAGTACTATCTGTAAATCTAATACGCTGTCATCCAGCTTTGTCCGACGCGCACTTGCACCACGAACCATTCCACTCGCGAAGATGACCTGTTCGGGCCCACCCGCCCTACACAGCTCACCTTTTCCACTCAGGTTCAAGCCAGCGTTTCGGGCTGGAAAAGCCTGCGGGTTTTCACCCAAAGAACCTTCGTATATCTTCGCTCACAATGTTCCTAATCGCCATCGCTAATAGTATACTCATTGTATCTACTCCCATCTTGGTTTTCTCAGTCCGAACACATCGTATCGACACGCATAGAATATGTCTAGTTGGTATTCTAAGTTAGCCGAGGCACGATGAGGCTAGCGTAGATGGGTGAGAGCCAGAGGGTTTGCGCGATGTGGCGCAGTGCCCCTTGCTCTCATCCACATCCGCTGTCGAACGTCATAGCCAGTTGCCTGCTTCCAGTTCCCAGTATTCTTCTCTTTGTCGACCTTTATTTATAATCTATGACTATCTTTGCCGAAGATCCCAATACAGCTATATGACCAGATTTCATTGCTAATCATCATCAAGCAGCAAGAGACCACCTGGTGAATGATGTCGTCGATGAAGCACAAGCTGCACAAATTCTAGCTACCCTCCGGGACATGAACAACAATGCAGCCAAGGAGTGTTGTGCCTAAGAAGCAAGAGCCGCAGACTCGGAAACAAAGCGGCAGTAAGTTGCCGAAGAAGAGCAACAAGCTTCTCTAATTGAAGAGAGAAGGAAGGACACATTCCTTTCTGTGACATTGACATTCCTTCAGAATCCATCCCATTCCTCTACATCACCCAGAAAATGAAGGTGAATTTTAAGAGTTATAACCTCACTGCAGGTGCAGAAGCGCTCATCATGCTTCCAGCCACTCATAGTAGACAGCAGTACTGCTGGGTCCCGGCAGCCTATTTCATTAAGAGCCTAGGCTTATGACGCGGTCATACCATAAGGCATTTTGCGTTCTAAAAACGGCACACAAAGTCACGGGTAGCACCGCTACTTCTCGCTCGAACCTGGGCATCTATGAGATCTCGCGACCTACGGACGAGCCCAATCTAATTTCCTACCAGGGCTGGATGATGTCATGATGAACCGTTGTGAGATAATGTGGTCCGCAATTTAGGTAGTGAGACTCTCGAATGAGATCATGGCGGCGAGCTAAACCCCAGACAGGTCGGTGCTTCAAGTACATGTTGGCGTAACGTCTACAGAATATTGATAACGAAATTCTAGGCTAATTGTCACGAGAGCGGCCCCTTGGAGGTAAACCTACTTAGGTAGCAGCTCTTGCGTTCGCGATACGAATTGAATAGGCTATCGCATCATGGCCCCTGACTGTGTGAAGGTGGCAGGATCACATGCCACTCTTCTGCTGGAGCGTTACACGCCCAAGTGGTCAACTACATCACAGACCGGTATCACATGCTGGCGGGGAAGTTACATTCTGGTAGGTCACAGGTACCATACGCATTACAGATGACTTCTCTTGCCGTGATGTATGTCAATTTGCCACCTGCCTTCGGTCCGGGGAAGCACTGGTGGAGTTTACTCCCCTGGTCCAGAACCCTTGTGAGAGCACTTATATTTCATCCTTTGTAGCTGCAGGGCGTCCAGCTTTTATTTCTCCCGCGTCGTCTAGTGATACATGCCCAGCTTAACCCTGCCAGAGTGTCCGCACTTTATCCCGCCTCCGGCAACCAAGGAGGAATGTAAGGTGTTATTTTTCTAATATAATACTGTTGGTCAAAGATTCTGCGTGTAGTGGAATTTGCAGATTTGGCAATTATCGACCTTTCCAAGGCCCGCACACCGCAAGGACGCCAGGAGCTCTATCCCCAACTTCGAGACGCACTGCGCACCCAAGGCTTTGTCTATGCTATAAATCATGGTTATACTCAGGCCCAGGTGAGACTAACTCTCGTGACGCATGCTGAGGTCTCTGAAGCACTGCTGTAGCGTGACAGGATATTTGATATAGCCGACGTCCCTTTCACCCTTGTCCCACCTGATGAAATGAAGACATACACAGGGAACGCTGAAGAAGACGGATACTATTGTGGCTATAAAGGTCGTCAATCCTGGGTGTGTTGTTCCAGCAAGGAACAATATCCATAAAACTTATCGCTGTCGTCCAGAAAGTCGACAAGGAGAATCGCATTTTCGACCAGATCGAGCAATACGGAAGTGGGTGTTACGGATGCTCGTGAAGTATACGCTTTTTACACTCAGGTAATAGTGCACAGGAATGTCACAAAGCTTCCGCACCCTCTGGCCCTGCGTCCGTTCCTTCCAGAGCTTGATGCCTTTGCCAGACATAATCACTTCAACATTTTCCACCCAATCCTTCGGTCAGCAGTCGCGAGTCCCTTGTGATGCAATACCCTATCTTACAAGCATTTCCATGCAGCTTGATTGCTCTAAGCCTCGAATTGCCTGAAGATGCTCTAGTGGAAAAACACACCTTTGATGGCATAGCAGAGACAGCCAGTTGGTTTTTGTTCTCATTTATTATGACCTACATTGATGGACATATTTGCAGTCAGATTTATGAAATAGTAAGTGACCCCTCCTCGTAACTGATTGTTGACATATTGACACCCGTTTAAGTTATAGGCGATCGAAGGAGGAAGAAGAAAAATCCAAGAATGTCTGGTTGAAGGGACACACAGGTACACAATGATTCTCTACTTGTATTTGTCTGCCTAAGTCGCACAGACTTTGGCAGCATCGCAATCGTGTGGAGTCAGCCTGTTGGGGGGCTGCAAATTCAGGCTCCGGACGGCGGATGGAAATGGGTCCGGCACATCGACAATGCTCTAGTACGCAAATGAGTACATCAGCGAAATAACGGTAAACATGACGTCCCCCCTTCCAGGTCATCAACACAGGCGACATGATGGAATTCTTGACTGGTGGATACTATAAGCCCACGATTCACCGCGTTGTGCAACCTCCTGAGGATCAGCGCGACCATGAGCGTCTGGGGGCATTTTACTTTGCGTTTCCAGATGACAATGTCCGCTTGCTACCGTGTGTTGAGAGCCCGGTGCTCCAACGTGTTGGAATCCAGCGCCGGTGCCCTGATGAGTATGCCCCACTTTGCGAAACGTGGAGAAAGGGAAGGACAACGACGTATGGTAGGGTAGATCTTAAGAAGGGAATGGAACGCGATGTCGAAGAAGAAGTCATTGAGGGTATTGTGGTAAAGCATTATAACTGACCAATTGCGGACCACTTCCAAAATTTCATCCATCCCAGGCTGCTGTTCTTTGATATTTCATAAGATCACTTTGACAAGGGCAGCCATGCTATATATCAGATAAACTCCGAAGATAAACGAATGTAAAAAGTCATGTCACCGAGAACTAGGAAGCCATTCCCATTGTCTCCCAACCGCCACTAACCACAGATACTTCTTTTGCGGGATTGAGCGGCAGTCATACACGAGCATAATAATTCGTAATAGATACAATGCAGTTGGATCCTATCCGGAGGGGTCCTTGTGTTCTTTCATCCCGATTTCGCGGCCTGCGTACGCCTGTGTAACAATTAACACAGCATTCTCCGACTCCAGCGAAAAAAAAAACAACCAGCCTTCGCCATATTCTGCAAGGACATTGTGGTAAGAAATATTTATGCCTCCAGAATCAAGATACACACCACTACAGTATCTCAAGCGTCCTAACATCCATCATGTTACGAACTGAAACCCTGTTCTTGACTTGTGCGATGATAGAGTGATCTGACGCGACTCTCTTGTACTCCCCTCCCCGCTGCTGCGCTAACAAAAGGGCCCAAAAGGGTTGTCCAAGGCGAACAACGAACCTCAAGGCTCGCGAATGAGACTCTGAATCAAGCAGCTTAAACCCCCCAGGAGGCCCACCGAGCGGGCCATCCAATGCATGACCTTGCATACCGTCTACAAAGTCTGGCAATTCGAGGAAGTCACGATTCCACGGGCGGACAAGTAGGAATGTCTGCCGAGTGGGACTTTCCGGTGAGAACTGGATCAGGTTGTCTTCTATGGTGATAAGCATGTCTTGAAGCCCATCTGCTTTGACTTCGTACGTGCAATGTGTCTCCTGCTCTTGACCATGCCCCCGTCTGAATGTCGTGACGTGGAAAACCAGGCAAGGCAGTTGCAGCCGACGGGTCGCGAATCGAGGAGCACGCAGCGAGCCAAGCACGGTGTACAAGTGCAAAGCCAGCTCTGCAGCACCAGCATCTCGCAGCGAGGAGACTGATGTTTGTATCTCATCTTCGGATAGAGATGGCAGCGTGTATGATGGAGGTCGATAAGACGCAATGTCACCCGGCAAACAGCTATTGAACTCGGATGACTTTCCCACCCAGTGTAGGACAGTAATATCACACGACTGAGCAACGACCTCCTGCAAGAGCCGCCCGAGTGTATTTTGCTTCCTCTCACCGAATATAACAGGTATGTGGACGTCGAAGATGCCACATAATGAGTACACAGTCTCTTCCCGCAACATCGTGATACGCGTCGACGCCCATTGGAGCACGTCTCGGGCGCATCTCATCCCCGGACGGAAAGTGATGAGAGCCTGAGCATCTATGCCCGTCGCATCCGCCAACTCCCGCATGATCATGACAGATTCCTTGTGGTTCGGAGAGCGATCATCGAGATATAGGGTCCAATCCATTTGATAAAAGAGAATGACTCTAGCAGCCAGGAGTTCTGGGAGAGTCCATGCTCGCGTGTTCCAGGCACTCTTTGCCAGTGCACCAGATTTCGATGAAGACGGAACATCCGACAGGTAGACGATTGTGAGTGCTGAATGGCGATACCACATAAACTTGGAGCTGGCTGATTCTTGGACCTCGACCTTGTTAGTCTGGTCGATGCAACAGGTGTCAATCCACGCCCAGCGATACCCCGCAGCGCGAGCAGTAGTACAGAACGACTGCAACTTCGCGATGCCACCGACTGGGTCTAACTCGTATACGACCTGGCCCTCGATGTCCCGCAGCAGAGGCTCCTTCCCCTCCCACCTATGTGATAGCATGGCATAGCGGAAGTACATGACAACCACTTTCTTGATGCGCTCCATTTGGAGGTCTGTATGCTTCGTTGTGAATGACAAAAGTTCTGTGTACTCTCTGCTTTGTTTGAAGGTGGTTGTCTGTGACTCTCGATCACATAAGCGGCCGCTGGAGGTGTCGAGCAGACGAAATGGGGCATTGTCGAGTTCAGTGTCAATGACAATTTGAATCGTGTCTTCTGCTTCAGATGGACTGATACCACCATGCAGGGAAGTTCCAGCGAAATATTCTCTAACAGGATCTAGAGTCTCTTGTTAGTGTATCATCAAAATACACCTAGAATCGAGCAGGAATACCTGGGGAGGATAATCTGTACATGGATGAAATCGTCCACAATATGGACGGAACAGTCAGGACGATCGATGACCTGGACAAGGGTCTGAGATTGGAGATAAGCTGGCCCAGCGAGAGATAAAGTATCGGAAAGCACGCTAAGGCTGTGAAATGCTGAATGAGGTCAACGAGCCCAAATAATCGTACAGCAACTTGCTGCGCGTCCAGTCACGATGCGTGGTAAGTACAACAGTCTTACAATTTAAACGTCAGTTCATCATCAGGGTGTCCAAGTTTTTATAATGGGCTCTACAGAAGCCATCCTGAACATCATCGAGAGGATCGTCAAATTGTCTAGAAGAATCCTAAAACTCATCATATGTGAGTGAGTGACCAACAAACTACCGGGAATTGTGCAGGAGGACCACCTAGTATAGTATGCAATGTGCATGACGAAGTGTTTCACTTCGTCTGCTGAGGGTATACGTTTTTAGATGAAATCCCATTCTGGTTCTGTTATGGGAGGGTGTCCATTGGGGCATTCGAACTACATCTCATATCAAGGTAGCCAACCCTAGGGAACCTGTTCCTTCAGTCCTTAGGTCAACGACTTGTAAATAAACCAACAACTCACTCGAAGCATCACATTGACGGGATCACATAATCCTGCACGCCAAACAAATATCAATAGTGTCTGCACAAAGAAATCTCTGACCCTTGTGATAAATTATAATCATGATAATCCACTGGAAACTTGCCTCCGGAGTCACTGCCAATGACACATGGCAACAATATAGATAACTACTAGGGCTCCTATGCGCCCCTACCATAACGTCGGTTTTTCTTCATATCGGCTGAAGCTACGGAATAAATAATTGAATCCTAACCTGGTTGCAATTCCCATCGACTCATATGTGCTGAGCAGCCGCTCTAAGCCTGCATATGACATGTCATACCCACCCATTCACTTCGACAGCATAAACTTATGGACCTGGGCCTTAACATGCATAGAATCGATACGAAGATCGATGTGTTGTGTCATGCTCCTCCGGGAAGTGGCGCCGAAGTGGTCGCACTCGGATCACATGTTCGCAAATAGTTTCTGGTGGGTCACAAGTACCACTAACTGTGTCTATTTCGGATGGCTTATCTCGACATCGGCGCACCGAGAAGACGATGTGGATGTACTTATATCCATGCCTGGACATTTGCTTATGATACCAAATTGTTCTTTCTCCCTCACGTCTAGCAAAACACTATGCCCAGCTTAACCCTGCCAGAGTGTCCGTGCTATATCCCTCCACCTGCTACTAAGGAGGACTGTAAATGAACATCTCATTGATATAGTATGTCTGGCTAATGATTCAGCGTGTAGTGGAGTTTGCGGACTTGGCTATCATTGACATGTCAGGAGCCCACACACCTGAAGGGCGCCAGGAGCTCTATCCCCAACTCCGAGATGCGTTGCGCACCCACGGCTTTGCCTATGCTATCAATCATGGTTACACTCAGGCCCAGGTGAGGCTCGCTCTCGTGATACACGTGGCGGTTTTTTGAAGCTCCACTTTAGCGTGACAGGATATTTGATATAGCCGACGTTCCTTTCACCGTCGTCCCTCCGGATGAAATGGAGACATACACTGCGAACATTGAGAAAGTCGGGTACTATGCCGGTTTTAAAGGCCGTCAATTCTGGGTGCGTCATCTTCCAGTGAGGGACAACATCTGTGAACCTTTCCCCTGTCGTCCAGAAAGTCGATACGGAGAATAGCGTTCTCGACCAGATCGAGCACTATGGAAGTAAGTGTACCAACTTCTGGTGTGATTCTTTTTTTACACTTCGACAGTTAACAAGAATGTCACGAGGCGCCCGCACCCTCAAGCTTTGCGTCCCTTCCTTCCAGAGATCGATGCTTTCGCCCGACATAATCATTTCAACATTCTCCACCCGATCCTTCGGTCAGTTCAGCCCGAGTCCCTTGTTGATGTTTTAACTTATAGTGCAGCTTGATTGCGTTGAGCCTCGAGTTGCCTGAGGAGACTCTAGTGGAAAGACACAACTTTGATGGCACGGGAGAAACATCTGGTTTGTCTTTTTCTCCTTTACTTAGCCCTACATTGATGTGCATACCCGCAGTCAGATTTATGAAATAGTAAGTCTCGTTTTCATAGCCTCTTGTTGACCCGTCGACTTCTTAAGTTTTCGGCGATCAAGGGAGGAAGAGGAGAAATCCAAGAACGTTTGGTTGAAGGGACACACAGGTATGCAAAGAATCACTCTCTACGTGCACTCGCGTGTCTCAACCGCACAGACGTTGGCAGCGTCACCATTCTGTGGAGTCAGCCTGTTGGGGGGCTGCAAATTCTTGCTCCAGATGGCCGGTGGAAATGGGTCCGGCACATTGACAATGCCTTGGTACGCAAATGACTGAACCGGCATAACATTCGCGAAGTTGACGCCCCGCCCCAGGTCATCAATACAGGCGATATGATGGGATTTTTTACTGGTGGATACTACAAACCCACAATTCACCGTGTGGTCCAGCCCCCCGGGGACCAGCGCGAGTACGAGCGTTTGGGCGCATTCTACTTTACGATGCCAGACGACGATGTTCGCTTGCTGCCATTGGTTGAGAGCCCGGTACTACAGCGTGTTGGTATCGAACGCCGGTGCCTTGATGAGGATGCTCCGCTGTGCGCGACGTGGAGGAAGGGAAGGACGACGACGTATGGTAGGACTGACCTTAAGAAGGGAAAAGAACACAATATCGAAGAAGAGGTCATTGAGGGTATTGTGGTGAAACATTACAACTGAGTTTCAGACTGACTATACATGTCTCTCGACCTAAGCATGTACAACTGGTTGACATATCTCGTATGCCCATACAATTCTCGGGGTTATCTGAGCTGCGTGGCTTTCGTCATTTTTCTGTTAGCACGTTGATGAAAATTTTGACATTCATTGGCAAAGACACGATGTAGCGATGGAAAATAATGATGATGGCAGAAGGTTTTCATAATATGGAACAACAATCGTTCTTGTTTGTGCACTGCTGGATCCTTCACCTGGGGCACGGGCGTCATAATGATAGGCAATATGATATCGCCGGTCAGACACTAAATGCGGTTACCGATCAGGCCTGGAACACCTTCGGCCCCAAGCAAGCTCCGTGTCAATGATATTTTAGGGGAAAGTAAGTATTTCTCAATTCAGTACCTTGCTACGTTGCCTGCTAACGTTGTCATATGCTCAGTTTTACGGTCGAAAACTAGCGGCTTCCTGGAATAAGGTTTGTCGCAAGACGCCAGTAAAAATCAACTTCCAGATTCTATCTTCTAAAACTTTCTGCACCTCGGCTGTTACAACGTCGATTTGCGATACATGAGCTATACTGTGAGTGTGCAAACTTGCGTATTTCATTGATGGATTACACGACTGGAAGAAAAGAAATCTTGCTGCTCGGGTGTAATCTGACCGAAATGCAGTAGACGCCTGGATCCGACTTGAAGGTAAAACAGCAATTGGAATTTCTGAATGTGAAGCTCTTACTCCTATTAGTACCATACCTATTCTAGGGCACCAAGACTTGCGATGCTTGTCACGATATTCCGTAAGGCAACACAATTCAATGTTGTCGGCATGGGAGCACTTGGAACGCGGCCTTAAAAAGACCAGAGTACATGTACATTCACATGTCAAATCGAAAACAAATGCTGTGAAGTGAGCTGAACACTCAAAAAAGCTCCGAGCGCTTGGCTAATGATGATGAGCCAGCGGTCCGTGTCTGTAGTATAAAAAGCAGCGCATTGGCAGGTCTCACTCGGTGGCTTTGGTCTTCTCCCCGTTAGTAGGTGTATTCTGGATTTGCATGTGCCCTGCATTACTCAACTTTCTTGCACCATCTTGCCATAGTAATCCAGAATGTCCACAGAGACCTCTCACGGCAACACCTCTCAAAATTCACCAGTTGTACGACTCCGCAGAAATACTCTCAACGCTGGTGTCAGAGCTGGGAGGGTGTGTTGTGTTGCCCCTTTCCCTGGCACTGAACGTGTGGTGAGCGCCTCCGACAACGGCTCCGTCATCGTTTGGAAGCTAGGAACAAATGAGCAACAACACTGTTGGTTTCACGAGGGTGCCACCGCTGTCGCAGTATCTCCTGACGGCACAATAGTTGTCAGCGGGGGAAGCGACTGTGCCCTTCAGTTTTGGGATGCAGAGTCTGGGGATCATCTCTCTGGTCCTTGGGAGCTGCACAAAGACAGAATTTGGTCCATAACATGGTCCTCAGGCGGGAGTCGCATTGCATCCTGCTCAGCAGATGGCAATCTCATAATATGGAATGCTCGCCCAGAATTATTAGGGAAGACTTTCCTCAAACCAATCCAAACAGGACATGGTGCCGTCCGCGCCGTGGCTTACTGCCCGAAAGGGGACAGAGTTGCTACAGGCGGGAATGACCGTACGATAAAGATTTGGGATGATGCAGGGCTTCTACAAGCAACTTTATCTGGCCACGCTGAGCGCGTTCTTTCGGTTGCTTGGGCCAAGGATGGCAGTAGAGTCATCTCCGGATGTCTTGATGGTACTGCTCGAGTATGGGACATTCTGGGGCAAAAGTTAGTGTGCGAGATAGCAGCACATACCGATGCGATCAATTCAGTCGCAGTCTCTGACCACGTTTTTGCCACTGCATCTGCGGACCACGCAATTTACCTATGGAACCTCAAGACTCATCGGCGTCTTAATGGCTCATTCGAGCTCCACAAACGCGATGAGCCACATTGTGTTGCGCTCACAGCCGATGAAAACACTCTTATTGCTTGTACCGAGCGGTCTAAAGTATACACCTTTGATATTGAGGAAATCATCTTGGGATTGGAAGGGCGGGCAGGCGGGCGTGGAGGCTGTAAGTTGTTGAACATCATTACTATTTATGTTGCACTTACGTTGTTGGCAGGATACATCTAGTGTTAGGCGAGTTAAACTCAGTTACTCGATGTGAACTCGGTTCGCTTCGAAAATGGGCAAGCTCGTTTTAACTCGAAACTCAGATCAGAATCGAGTTCATGTAGTACAAATCCATACATTGTAATCCCCTGTCGGAATGGTCAATGCCTCAGTACAATGAACCTTTGAGGGTGTCATGAGCTGCAGCAGATCTGGCTTTGTCCGCATTGAAAAAGTTTCTAGGTATTTACTCTCCGCTGACCTTTGAATTGATGAGACTTGAGCTCGGAGTACTACTGCTAATCAGCGTTCAAGCTTCAAGCTGCACTTTTGACCACATGTCACTGCCATCATCCCAGCAGAATGCTCACCCATGGTTATTTGCTCATCTCAGCCCTGGTTAATCCTTGCCCTTGAATTCTCGCTATAATCCGCTCTCCTCACTTCATACTCCAAGTGGATTCTTCGGATCACTCTGGAACTTCTGTGCTGCAAAATTTACAGACCCTATAGATAGTACAAGATAACTTGTACCAACTTGTACAAGGGAGGACTTGGTTGTGGGCTTGTGAGCTTGTACAGGCTTGCACAAGACCCCACTAGTTTGCTGATACATAGTAGTACCACAGCGTTCATTATGATGAACGTTCAGGCTGGCCAAATTTGGCTACTGTGAGTCACTCCAGAATCGCTGTGCCTTTTGTAACTAACTGTATCAAAAGGTTTGAAAGCTGTTTCACCTTGTTGTCTGTCTTCACGTTCTCTAGAGTACTGTACACTGCCAGGGGCATTGTTCAATTGTTGCTAGTTATTGTCAATACATTAGTTAGAAAGACCTATACGTATTACGAATCCTACACTCCAAAATGTGCAAAGGCGACCTTTTGTCCCAGAGACAACCCAGCCTCACTATTAGCCATTGTCTCCAAGGCGTCATGCAATGCTCGTGCAGCCCGGGTACAATCTGGTGGCCCATTGCTACAAAAGAAAGCGCTATAGAACTTCCAGATGATGCTGGAGTCATCTTCGTTGCCCATCATCCCAACGACACTCTTGAATCCAGATATCTGCAACCCAGTAGCGAAGTGGAAGATCTCGTTCTGCATCCAGCTGAACCGTGAATCAACTGGTCTCGGGGAGAGGAAAGCAAATTCCTTCGGGCCAAGGTTGGCCCGGAGGATATCAGAAATTGATAGCGACCCATCACGCATCAAGAAGGAGGAATTGAGTGGTTGGTAAGCATTCTGTGTGGCGTAAGCCATCAGATGGAACCATCCGTGATCTTTGAAGGCCTCGTCAGCATCGTCCTTTGTCGCGTCGGCGAACCTTGTAAAGAAGATCGACGGAGGTAAGTTGCACTTCACTATGTCAGGCTCCACTCCCGCAGACTTGATTACAGGGTATTCAATGTCCTTCTGTTCGTCAATTTGAAGCGGTTTTGCTTGATATACTGCAGCGAACTCCGAAGATGATTCCTCATGCTTGGAGTTGTCTGTGCGGGAACGAGCTCGCAGCAATGATGTGATAGAGAAAGTGTAGGATGAAACATAAAGTTGTGATAATTGTTCCCCTCCTGGAGTGTAGTCCCCCGCCGCATGGACTGGTAAGGTGGAGAATACCGAAGTGGGGCACCACCATATTCGGGAGTTACGTGGCACATTGTCCAGAATCAGATGGTGAACGACTGGTGCGACGACTTCAACCCACAGGGATCGTAAAATGCCATTCAGCTGCTCTTCAACAGAGTTAGACTTCCTTGATCCCGAAGAAATGTATTCTTGGAAAGTGGTTATCAACTTGGTGAGGGTGCTCAAGGTTATCTTCAATGGTACGTGACGCGGTTGGGAGTACGCCTTTGACAAGATGATAGCATGACATGATTGTCTGCTCACGATGAGCATGATTACTGGGCCACCCTGTGTTCCTTCCAGCAGGCTAGAGAGTGAAGGACATTCGCAGGGCATGCAGTCCGAGCTCTGTTTTCCCCCTTCTTCACTGGTGTAGGACCGCACAATGTATGTCCGTAGCAGCTCTCTTCCCCACTCCAATAATTCTACAGCTTTATTAACCTGGGGCTCTCCCAGACGCAATGCGGCAGCTGCAGCATCGGCTGCAACAGATGTCAAGAGGTGCTCCACTAGCTCAGTCCAAGATGTCGTATGCCTTGCAGATACATACAATTGCAGTAGCCGGAGAGCCGCCTCGTATGCCTCCAGGCTGAAGTCGGCATCCCCGATCTCAGTGATCCGAGCACACGCTAGCGCCATCTCTAGGCGGCATAATGCATCACTAGCGGTGCTATCGAAGCATTTCCTATACCATTGTTTGACCCTAGAAGTGACATGCTGATGCGGATCCTTCTTTATCATGTGTTCCGCTATGCCATGAAGGCTAAGGTAGCTGAAAGCTGTGAAATGAAAGGGATCGCCATCCACGAAATGGTCCATCATACGTTCGACCGCATCGAGAGTTGCGAGATCGCTTTGCTCGGTGCCGATTTGAGCAGTCATGGCGGATAGGATTGTAGGGAGTGAAGAAGTTATGAGCGCGGAGCTCGGCTGGAGTGTGGTAATTGAAACATGATACAGCTGGATGGCGTCGATGTGGCCACGATGCCAGTATCGCCCAGTAGTGGGCAAGCTGATGAGCGCATTCGCTAGCTTATCAATAGACTTCCAGCATATTGCAGGGTCTGAAAATGCACGCCGCGGATATGAATGCAGCAATGAAGAGAGGTTGTAGACATTGGCACCATCAAGGTTCACCGAATACTTAGAAGCACAGTTTGACATGATACTAACTTCTTCATGATCTGCAGGAGAGAAACTTGATTTCGATGACTGTATGCGATATCATACGCATTACCTGTAAATGTGGAAAGGCGAGTTTGAGCAAACGCGAGTGCCTGTGATGCAAATGGCCGAAGGGATGGAAGTGACAGCCAACATTGTAGTATAAATACCCAATCCTCCTCCGGTATGTTGTGAGATTTTTGAGGTGTCTCTCCACCCAGGATGACGGCATACAGGACTGGTAGTTTAATATTCTCCCAAGGCGTGCGACCCGAAAGAACCTAACGGCCATGAGCGAATGTAGTCGGCTTCAATTTGCTGAACTATCAGTAAGCTCACCTCGTACATAATGCAACCATAGGAATAGATGTCACTGGAAGAAAATGGCATACTATCCTCGCCCACCTTGAATAACTCAGGTGCTAACCAGGACAAGGCTCCGGGCTGTTGCTTCTCCTGACGAAGGTATTCTGAGCTTCTACTACCGATCTTCATCATAGATGATAACCCAAAATCAGTGAGGCACGCTTGACCTTTTTCGTCGATCAGCACATTAAACTATCAATACACGGTTCATATGATTACTGCATTTCAGTGATCATAAACTTACACTCGTAAGGTCGCCATGCACCACGGATTCCGAATGTACTAGAACCAGAGGAAATCAGTTTCGGTAAATAGTGTTAGCCCTGTTGCACTGACAATATTGCAGGCCATCCGCTACACTATGCAACTAGCACGAAGGAATAAGATACATAGGTGCCAATGAAGCTTGAAAGAACCCACCAATTTATACTTATCTGCCAATAATATTTCTGATTTTTTGAGATAGCCATGGAGTGTCCCATTAAGCATCCAAGGGGAGACAAGGAATACTAGCGAATGGCGAGTGATAATACCTAGTAGAGGAACAATGCAGTTGTGGCGCATTCTCTTCCAAATGCCTAGCTCTCTCCACAGAGCCTTCGAGACGTTTAGGGACATAGGAACAAAGAACAAATGAAGACACCCGTACTTCATCTAGTGGATCGTGAAGCTTCTTGACTGCCACCTAGATGTATGCCGGGTTATATACTACAAAGTAACTTGGGACCAAAAATATAAAACATACCTCCACTGACTTCCGTTTGCTGTCCTCATAAGTACACTGGTAAACGGAACCATATCCGCCAGATGCCTTCATGGTGTCGGGTCCAGGCATGGTTCTCATAAATTCGGTCAGATCATTCAGCGATGAATGTCTGCATTGACACATTGAGCTCGAAAGCATTTTGCACTGGCAATACAAAGGGACAGACTTCGGTTTAGAGGCACCTTGACTATCAACAGGCGGAGTCATCATGATCAGTTGGCGTGGTGCGTAGTCAAGTCGTTAAGTTCAAGTACAAGGGTCGAGGGCATTGAAACTAGAATTAGAAGGGACCAAGTTATATTGAGATTCGGATAGCGCGGCTCGAGCGTCAATCTACAGATTCATGATGAGTGCTGATATATCGTATGACTGAACGCGGCTACCTCGAACCTTTTGAACTTCTACTCAGTACTAGTAGCATTTTCAAGGAAAGACTCTCGTCAGTTGTCGATAATTTGACTGTTTTACTGCTAAAGTCATCATGTCGTGGAACAATGTTGCAGACTCAAGATTTGCATCGGATGGTAGAGCCAGTGACTGTCAAAACTATTCGATGGATAGTCGCGGAATGTGTCGCCATCGCCGCTGGAGGAGAAGAAGCTTGGTCCAAGGTCATTTTAATTATGGTAATCGGTATATTTATTTTGGTAGAACGGGGCTAACAGATCTAAGTGGTATCGACTGCCAAAATATTTGGATTGTGACGTGTATTCGTATTCTTTCTCCCCCGAACGCACAGCTGAGTATGAATGATCGACTCGTCGGAGTCGGAGCTGAGCGCTGAGTCACAGTTTGCACATATACCATCATACCGTCCAATTGTGCAACCGAGACTGGTCATGATCAGCTCAAATGAATCTTCTCCACAATTGTCACCGCCTCGGACTTTCTTTTGTTACTGGGACTGGTGCAGACTCATCTTTTCAACCGTCGATGAGCTTGCTTCTCATGTCAGACATAATCACATCTGGAAACTTCAGCCAATGCACAAACACGAGATTACACGCATGAGAAGGCAGAATGCAGAGGAAGCCCAGAGCATGTCCGGTTCGTTGGGTAGCTCAGTGCCAGTGTGCCATCACGAAGGTGCGTCGCCTAACCATTTCCCAGCTCTGAAAACGTATTCCTTTTCCAACAACTTATGCTGGTGTTACTCATTCATGCATAGGCCCCTCGCGCTTGACGTGTACCAATTCTGCCGATCAAGGCTCACCAGCCTCGCGCTCGTTGGACTTATCACAAGCACATACGTCACAAGCCCTGAGTACAGGCCCACCGACGCCTCCTACTACTCATCATTCCACGTCTCCTTTCCAATCGGAACGAACATCACCCGCAATTCACGGGGTTGATCTGCATCAAGACGCTACGCTGCAGACTACTCCTGCGAGACGCGGATTCCCACACTTTGCGCAGCTATCGTCGCCAGCTGACACCTCATCTATTGCCTCCCTTCCACGATCACCGGATATGAGCACCCTCTCCCTCCGCCCTAATATCGCAACTCAAATTGACGCCTTTGATCGGCGACATAGTAGGCTTATTGAAGTTACTCAGGGAGAACGTCCACTGTCCCTGCGGCACTCTTGCTCTCAATCCTCTTGCTCGTCGCAAGAGGCAGTTGAACGACAGCTCACGCAAGATGATGTAATGGACGTCAGTGTCCAAATCAAAAAGCCAGAGGCGGATCAAAATGGCACGACAGAAGGTGCAGCATTGTCTACCTCCGAGGCAGAGGATCCAGCTGCCATGTTCTCGGGCTTGATTGCGGACGCTGACGCTGATCTTCAGTGGCCTGAATCTGAACCGGAGCTCACTCCCGCAAACCAGCCACGACCACTCTCTCCACCGGTTGTGGGAGAGGAAGCTGAGCAGATAGAATATTGTAGCTCTTCAGGGGTACTCCCGAGCGACAGGTGGAGGACCTTCCGTTCTGGCACACTTCATATCTCACCATTACTCCGACGCACTGAACCAATATTAGCACCCCAGCCTTCGCAAATTTACCTGAGGGAAAGATGGAAGTTTGATTATGCCCCCCCTCCAGGACAGATTTATGACCCTGTCTCTTCACATCTTCAGAACGGGGTACCAAGTGTCATGAGTTCCATGCCAGTTTCACTTCCATCCCCTCGTGTCCCCAGTGATCACCAGGCTTCTGATTTGAACTTGCTTATGGATGATGTAACAATCCATGTAAATTGGCCAGGCCCCACAGGAATCGAGGTCCAGACACATACGTTTATTCTGAGGCTACCACGTTGGTACATGCCAAGTGATGGTGGGGCATGGTCAACCCACAGGCACAGGTGATTTCTGGTGAGTAATTATGGATGCTGCCAGCAAGTGCCATGGAATTTACAAGGCCGACTCCTTTTCAACTAGGTTTTCAATGCCTGAGCGTTCAGGCCAAGCTCCAGGCTCGTATGATATCAAACAGGGGCACTTGAACTATACATGTAGTAGGTCGGGAGAAATTAAATCACAGGGATCATCAGGAGGAAATTCAGGCGCTGCGCATTGGCACAGTCGTAGCTCGTGTTACTATGATCGTGTCCTACAACCTCTTTGTCATCACACCTTGCGTTGCCCTCACAAGTGGAAGGACACGAAGAATCTGACGGAGACGCGGACGTGATTTCTCCCTCCGAAGAGGATGCTGATACCAAAGACTTTGAAGCTACTACACCACGCCCCCCAGACTTACAGAAGCCAGGGCTCGCTACTGCACAGCCGCCCGCAGCTTACCGACCCGGGGGGTTCTTGAGACGCAGGGCTTCTAGTCACGCCGGGAGTATTACAACTGTCGGAAGCCTATATAAAGTTAAATTCGACTGTTCTCAGCTGTTCTCCTTGGCAAATTGAAAATACTATAACTACGGGTGCCCTTCGACACGCTCTTGCAATCGCACGGTGATATGAGTACAGTTTCGTTGTCTGGAGATTAGCCGACCCAATTCACACTCACACTCACTTGTATAGCGGGAGGCAGCCGCACACTGCTATTTTCCCCCAGCTTCACTACGGTTTCTGATAAATAAGCGTACAGGAGTTTACCATGATCAAGTCAAGTCACTGCTTCACCTCGTACCTGAAGGTAGCGGTCCTCATGTCACCGCGTCATGATCGACTGAGGCACTGAACATTTTCAGGCGTCAACGTATGAAATCTAGCGTCCATTACCGCTCGAGCGTACCTTGCAATTCAAATGAACATTGGAAAAGGTCACTGCCGAAGGAACAGATGAAGTCCAGTCGCTAGATGCTGTGCAAGATGATTCGCCCTTTATCAGACCCCGTTCACCATCTCCAACCCGTAGCAGGCCTTCCTTACAGCCCTTCCAGGGCGCTGGCTCTGTGCGTTTGTCTCCTGGCTTCTCCTCTGACGGAGGCTATACTGTCATAATTATTGATACAAACACAGGCACTGTAACAAACCATGGATGGATACTTGTCGAGGATCCCCAGGCCCAATAAATGTATGCATACATGCTTCTGTGTATTGATACAGTTCTCGGGTATTTCTGCACATCCCATTTAGGATGTACCGCCGGCTTTACAATGTTCTTTCGTTCCTTGCTTCTTGAAGTTCTTTGGCTTCTTTTTCAACACCCCACACCCAACCGGCTCAACAACAATCCCAGCGCTAGCCAGCATCTTCACTGCCAGACATATACTTGCATCCACATCATAGGTTCGTCTTACATGCCACCCGACTTCCCCACACCCTCCTACTACTATGCAACCCAGTCCACGCCCAGGCTTCCAACTAAACTTTTAGTTTTAGTTCTTCTTGCATCGAAACAATGCTAATACTGGCCTACGCAACCCAGTCTCCACCCAGGCATCCAACCTAAACTCGAGACACTCCGTGCTCTCTACCCGGACAAGAAGACTATTAAATACTGACCTACACAACCCCCAGTCTTCGCCCAGGCCCTGCCGGAGTTAACGGCGCCTTATATTATTTAATCAGTTACGGTCACATGTCCATTGAACCTTTGATTGTACCTCACTCCAACACTGAGGTACGCTGTTGTCTGTTAAATGTTTCATCTCGTTCATTGTCTTACATACTTTCACTCTAGTGTGTAACATGAATGTTATTTGTTGACTCCAACACTGAGTGTGTATCTTTAGCTTCCAACTCGCCCGTGTCTGTGTCTTGGCGCACCCTGCTGTATCGCCGTCAAGTGTTTATTTTCCGATGCTGAGGATTGAGGATTCATTCTCGTAAAGAGTACCGCCTTCCTGGCTCAGAGTAGGCTTCGTCAAGCACCAAACCGGTGTCTATCTCATCTTCCTCCGAGTCGACGGACTCAATGCCAACATCTTCGGGAGCTCTATCCCCAACTTCCAGATGCACTACGCACCCACGGCCTTGTCTATATTATCAAACATGGTTATACTCAGGTTCAGGTGTGGCCCGCTCTCGTGACGCATATTAAGGTTACTGAAGCTCAGCTGTAGCGTGGAAGAATTCTCAATATACATAGCCGACGTTCCTTTTACTGTCGTCCTCCTCCGTGTGAAATGAGGACATGCACCGCAAACATCGAAGAAGTAGGGTGTTAATATTATACCGGTTATACAGGCCGCCAATTCTGGGTGTCATCGAACTCAGTAAGAACCTAGCGTGACAGTCGCAAACTTGACGTTCAGCCGGCAGGTCGTCAAAACACACGATATGCAGTGCTACAGTTCTTCACTGGGGGATACTATAAGCCCACGATTCACCACGTCGTCCAGCCTCCTGAGGACTGGTGCAACTACGGCCGTCTGGGAGCATTCTATTTTACGATGCCGGGTGACAATGTTCGTTTGCTGCTGTTAGTTAAGAGCCTGGTATTGGTATCGAACGCTGGTGGTCTATCTCCGCTGTGCGGGACTCGGAGGAAGGGAAGGACAACGATGTTTGGTAGGAATGACTTTCAGAAGGGAAAAGAACACAATAGTGGAGAAGAGGTCATTGAGGATGTTGAGGTGAAACGTTACGACCGAAGAGTTCTGGACTGACTATACATGTGTCTCGAAATAAGCATGTACAATTGGTTATTTTGGCATTACATGAGCCGCCTGGCTTTCGTCATCTGCATGTGTCTTTGCCAT
>MU837076.1:123229-136863 GCA_029603245.1 Rhizopogon salebrosus TDB-379 | reverse complement strand
CACCCCACCCAGCAGTAGGAAGGGCCTGCAGGGTGTATTTGGACACAAATAGATTTAAAAATCGGTCTATCATATTCTAATACATGTATATAGGCTATGCTACTACTTATATGTGAAGTATATACAGTTGTGGTGTGGTGGTAAGGCAGGATTGAAGTGGGGAGGGTGTGGGAATGGTTGATATTTGGAGATTCACCAAATCCGGCAATGTTTTAGGTGTTGTACAGAAGTTCGCATGGTAGGTGGGCCGAAATGAAGTAATGCATTACAGCACATTGTAAGGAGTAATGTATCCTAACTGTCTGACAACTAGAACTATTTTAATGCATTAAAACTCCACTATCGGCTGCCGCCACATCCCCAAGGCTCTCCTACTGGCTCCCCATCTCCTCTCCACTGGCGAATTGAACCATCTTGCGATGCGCTCATTATATTGCAACTGGTGCCCACGCAGGCAAGGCTCCATATGCACTTGGAATGACCCTCGATGACGTACTACGGCGTTAAGCTCCCCACCGGATGGTCTGACACTGGTTTCTTCCACGAGGTAGTCCGAGTATTGTGGTTTACGAAGTAAGATCGACTTAGTTGTGAGATGTGCCATTCGCATCCGGGGATGAGTTGCCTATGTCTATCTGTGGTTAACTGTGAGTGCCTCGCCCCCAGCAATAATTCCTTAGCTCACATAGTCTCACTCCCGGTAAAGGTCGGTTCAACGAAACCATGATCAAATTGTCATCTTGATATCGTGTGATACCATCTCCCACCTCCCACTGCGACCACCAAGGAGGAAGCGCCTCATTTCCTCCTGCTTCTTGTTGAGTCGGCCAGTGGTCATATGAGCTCAGTTACTCACCTTTCCAAAGTACATCCTGGCGGTGTTGTGCGCCATAGGGTGGCAGATCCCCTGCGCTCTTCAGAGGAGTAGTATACTCTGGTGAGTCTACGAGTGCGAGTCGCTTGACTTTTCTCCGTTTTGTTGACCCGCCTGACGTTGCCTTGTCGTGCAGCATGATGTTGGTTGAGAAGGGCTGCCGCGCTGACAATATGGGTGGACAGTGAGTCACAAAATGTTCCATGCAGGAGATAAACAGTCACAGGGATATCTTTTATATCCATTCTCCCGCATCCCTGTCCCTTGTTCACCCTTGGGAAAGGTTCCGGAGGCCTCTCAGGGTGAGTTTCATTGTAGGTAGTAATCTGAAAGGCTAACCATCCATCAGCGCAACACTTTGACGCTCGTCTGAGAGCTGTGGCTGAGTGTTTTAATACAAAATTACGAAAAGTCTAGTACACATCTTTCCTAAATGGAGCTGACTTTGCCCAAAATGAACATGCAAGCACGGATGCGTTCGCCACCGAGCCATGCGCATTGCGCGCACGGCTTGGCACACTGCAATGTCGAGGACGTGAACCCCGACAGTCCGCACCAAAATTGCGTAACTCAGCCACGCATGATACAGGGCAAAATGCTGACATCTACGCGATGAAGGGACACTCAATGTAGCTTAATGAAGAAGGAAGTTAAAATACTTATCTGACAAGGAATCAATGAGTGATTGCGAACACTCGCAATCACTCGTTGTTTTTGGGGGAAAACCCCGAAGGGTTTTTTCGACCCGAAACGTCACACCCGACCTAAGAAGAGACGAAGATGAGCAGTGAGGGCGGGATGGCCCCAACGACTCGGCTTGCTAGCTTCCTCAGGATAAAGCGAAGGCGGGTGCGTTGAGTAGGAAATCGGATAAGTAGCATGCCAGTTATGTTGAATAGATTTGGTATATGAGATGCATATATGGTGGGGTGCGGTGGGAGGCTGGGCGGGGTAAAGACAGATGAATCTAACAAGATGAGTCGACTACGAGTTCTGACAGTGTTGATTGTTGTGGCACAAAGCAAGAGTGCTGCGCCACAATGGTTGACTTCTCGCTTAGACATATATGCGTTACATGCCAGACATTAGCGTGTTGACATAATCGAGTGTGAACTCGCTGGGTACAGGTTGTGCCGTAACGATCACATCGGATTGTGGTACAATTCACCATCTGACAAGAGACGAACAACCAGTAGGAAGCCTTGGATGGCGATGGTGGAGCAATCGCGGTGTTTCCGAATGAAACGATTGTCGTGGAGTGTAGATGTCCGCCCATGGAACAGGTCAGGTATGTACTCTCTATAAGGTGAGAAGCTCGCGAGCGCCGGGGCAGACGATATGATCTGTGGTAGAACAACAGCAAGCCGTAGATTGCGATCAAGGAAATGCAAACTCAGCGCAACGTCTCTTCTTGGTGAGGGGGTTATCAGCTGCAAGAGCACTGATATTGGCGCCTAACCCCACCTCCACAAGCAGGTCGGTCACTCTACTGTCTTTGCTATGATGGAACAGGCACGTACAACCTTTGGCTGGCATGAGCCATTAAATTCAGCTTGCTTGGGGGCATTGCGTTCATTAATAAATGGTACTTTGGGGTGCCGTTCGACGTTGTCTCGAATCTTGGATCCCTTAGGGATATATATGACTTGCTACAGGTCATGTCTGACTCCGTACATCGAGTGTCGTTGAAAGTTACGTGCCGAATCGATCGCTAAAAGTACGCTGTCAGTAGAGGGCGCAAGTGCAGTAGGTATGTAGTCACTCTAGAATCAGCCACGTTTGCGAGCTGACATAGGATACCAGTATGATGAGGTGCATAAACGAGAACGCCAGGGTAGCAATGAAATAATTGCATACAGTTACAATATCTCTAGTATCCTGACATCCATCATGTTACGAACGGAAGCCATATCTTTGACTTGTGCGATGATATCGTGATCTGATGCGATTCTCTTGTATTCTCCTCCCCGCTGCTGCGCTAGCAAAAACGCACCAAAGGGCTGCCCAAGGCGAACAATAAGTCGCAATGCTTGCGTATGAGACTCCGAACCATCACTCGCACGGAACCAATCGTATGTCGGAGACTTAATATCATCCACGTTCTGCGTATCATCCGAGTCTGTAGAGTCGGGTGCAGAGTCAGGCACTGGGTGAATGATATCACGATCCCATGGACGGACAAGACATGCATTCCGCGGAAACGGTATCAGTTTGTCTTCCGTGGTGATTAGTAGGTCATTAAGCCCCTCTGCCTTGACCTCATATGTGACATATGACGCTACCTGGCCTTGATCGCGCCTACGCCTGAGTTCCGCAACAGGGAACACGACGCACGGGAGATGCAGTCTAAAGTTTGCGAAACGAGGAGGGGACAATTTATCAAGGCGGGCATAAAGATCTGGAGCCAATTCCATAGCAGCAGTATTCTGCAGCGAGGAGATCGCTGTCTGAATGTCTTCTTCGGAAGGAGATGGCAGGGTGTATGACGGAACCTCGTACAAGGCGATGTCGGCTGGCAGGCAGCTGTTAAACTCGGAAGGCTTTCCGACCCAATTAAGGGCAGTGATGTCACCCGACCGAGCTACAATCTCCTGCAGCAGCCTCCCAAGCGCATGGTGTTTCTTCTCGCCATAGATCACAGGAAGGTGAACGTCGAAGATGCCGAACAATGAATATGCAATGTCTTCCTGCAATGTGGTGACACGCCTAGAAGCCCATTGGAGTTTCTCGCGCGCACCTCTCATCCCCGGCTGAAAGTTGACAAGGGTCCGTAGGTCAATGCCGGTAGCATATGCCAACTCCTGCATGATCGTGACGGACTGCTTGTGATTGGGGGACCGATCGGCGAGATACGGAGACCAATCCTTCTGATAAAAGATAACGACTTTTGGAGCCAGGAATTCCTGAACCGTCCAACCTCGCTTATTCCAAGAACTCGCTGCCAGCGCGCCAGACTGGGATGAAGGCAAAACATCGGAGAGGTAAATGATGGTAAGCGCTGAGTGGCGATACCAAACAAACATGGCGTGAACTGATTCTTGGAGCTCGACGTTGTTAGTCCTATCGATGCAGGATGTATCACTCCAAGCCCAGTGACACCCAGCATCACGAGCCACTTTGCAGAATGACTGCAGCTTGTGCATACCACCAACTGGCTCCAACTTGTACACCGCCTTGTGCTGAATGTGACGCAGAGGTGGCTCATCTCCTTCCCACCTATGTGATAGCATAGCATAACGGAAGTACGTCATGACCACTTCTTTTACGCGCTCCAATTGACGATCTGCATGCTTCATCGTCAAAGACAGAAGCTCCTTGTACTCTGTGGTCGTTTTGAAGACATGTATCTGCGCGTCTCGACCATGTAAAAGCCCGGTGGTGGTATCGAATAGACGAGGAGGGGAATTCGCCATTTGAGCGTAAACGACCTGACGAATCATGACTTCCGCATCGGATGGGCTGCGGTATTGCTGGCGCAGCTCTGGGGAAAGAGTCAACTACGTTGACAGAAGTGAAACTCGGGACTCACCTCGCATTTGCGCGTCCGAGGGATGGTCTAGCTTGGAAAGCATGGTATCGAAGGCCTTGATGGCTTCGTCATAACGTTGTGCACCATGAAGCGCCGCGTGCTTCATTTCGTACCCACGATAAGATGAGGGGTTGCGTTCGATGACCTACGTATCGCAAGAATAAACATTGCCTGTAACACAATAGATGCATCGCACCTTCTGCGCATCGAGAATCGCTTCATTCCAATGTATTTCTTCCGTACTGGGGTTTGGCTGTGTTGCCAAGTGATGGTCATGACGCAAGGCCGGTTAGAGAATACTCTGGGAACAACAGTGTACACACGCACACGAAGTTGATTACCACACTTCTGCAGTGCCGCTTCCATGCTCCATAGGTATATTTTTTTGTCCAATCCAGCACTGGCAATGTATGGTTCATCGGAGGAGATGGCAAGGGCCAAGAGTTCGTCGTCGTGCCAGAGTGGGTCTCCAACTTGCACATTCGTCTCGAGGTCCCAGATACGGACTGAGTAATCCGATGATGCACTTACAAGATGGCGTTCATCGCGGGTCAGGCAGATGGAGTTGACGGGGTTGTTATGACCACGAAAAACAACAAGCTCTTGGCCGTCAATCGACTGCCATTGTCGGATAGTCATGTCACGTGATGCGGAGAAGATGTGTGCACCGTTCTTTGACCAACACAACGACATCACCGAGTGGTCATGTCCCTTGATTTCGATGAGAAGCTCGCCGTCCTTTGACCACACACAGACCACATCCCCATCCCCACCGCTTGCGAATTTGTCGCCTCGTGGAGAGTATTTGACGGCATGCACCCGACCATGACCAGTCTTTATCGGTGGTGCAATTTGTAGGCCAGTATCAGGGTTCCATCGTCGTACGGTGCCGTCTTCTGATCCACTCGCTATTTCCCGGGTATCGGGGGACCAATCGAGGCACGTCACTGGAGCACTATGTCTCCCCCATGGATCGCCGACCATGCTGCCCTCCTTCACATTCCAAAGCCGTAGTCTACCATCTGCGCTTCCGCTCACGACCATTGTTTCATCCGGACACACTGCCATTGAGCCTACCCCTGCTCTGTTACTTCTCCATGGCTTTTTCATTAATTCTCCATCCCTTCTCCACTGGTGAATTGAACCATCGTCTGATGCGCTCATTATATTGCAATTGGTGTCCATGCAAGCAAGGCTCCATATGCACTTGGTATGTCCCTCGATAATGCACTCCGGCATTAAGCTCCCTACTGGACGGTCTGGCGCAGGTTTTTCCCACGAGGTAGTCTCGGTATTGTGGTTTACGAAGTAGGATCGACCGAGTGGTGAGATGTGCCATTCGCATCCGGGGACGAGTTGTCTAGGTCTCTCTGTGCTTAACTGTGGGTGCTTCGTTCCTGGCAGTACTTTCTTGGCTCACCTAGGCTCATTCCCGGTAAAGGTCGGTTCCATGACACCATGACCAAATCGTCGTCTTGATAATGTGTGTTACCATCCTTCGCCTCAATTTGCTGCCAACGAGGGGGAAGCGCCTCGTTGCCGCCTGCTCCTTGTTGAGTCGGCCAGTGGTCATCTCAGCTCAGTTACTCACCTTCCCAAAGTGCGTCCTGGTAGTGTTGTGCGCCGTAGGGTGGCGGAGCAACACCCGTTGGTGAGTCTCCGGGCGCGACTCGCTTCTCTTCTATCCATTTTGTTGACCCGCCTGACTTTGCCTTCTTGCGCGGCATGGTGCTGATTGCGAAAGGTTTGAAATGGCCGCCGTGCCTGACAATATGTGGGTCGACAGTGTGTTACAGGTTGTTCAATGCAGGAGATAAACAGTCGCAGGGAGGAGAAACGGTAGTGATCGTGGCGGTGATGGAGGGGCCTGACAGATGTCAGCATCTGAGAGAGAGGCCTTCATTTACGTTACGATTTCAAGCTTTCTTCAGGCTTAAGCGAGCGCTCTGATTGATGGAGAGGCACTTAGGCAACGCCACTCGGCTGCATACAGACACCGCTCCATGAGCAGGTCAATATGCGGTTGGACTTGCAGATGGGCCCAGTGACACCTGCTGTATTTTGCAAACACCCCGCTTATATTTATTTGTTGACTTGCCTTGTCGTGCCAGGCTGTGCAGTCCTTATGAGAGACTCGGCACCTGATGCAAATAGATGAATATCTGCCCTCAAGTTGTTCTCGCTCTTATCATCCTCCTCATTCTCATTCTCATCCGCCTCTTCAGCCCACTCCAGCTTACTTAACATCGTGAATACTGGTCGTATCCTCTTCCTCTGGTTCAAGGCGATTGCGCTCCATATCTCTATGTATTGTGCGCACGAGGGAGAGGCGTGGATGAGGTCTCAGAGGGCTACGAGTTGGATTTTGATGTTTCGTGTTCGGAAAACCGCTCTTGTATGACAATGGAGTTACGACGCTTGTCATGTCGCCTCATAGAAAATACGTCATCAACGCTAGATTGAACACGAAAGTAAGTATCGGTGTGGAGCTTAGACGCAGTGCTCACCACCATGGCAATGCAGGACCCCACGCGGAGCTCAGGTAGGTCATCTCTCTTTCTCTTCCACACTGTATCTCACTTCTTTATCAGGGTCGAGAAACCCTGGTAGAGACGTGCGCCAATCAGTCTCGATCAAACTTCTCCGTGGCTGATTCATGTGGCTAGACCTTCGACGTTCCTCTAGTCTCCAAACGGCATGCCAACAACAGGGCATTGACAAGACATGTCAGTTTGGTCCCACCTCTCCCGAGTTCTTACTAGCTGATACTAATACTGGGTGATGATGTTTGGGGCAATGATTCGGACTATGCGCCTCATCGCTCAACTGTGCTAGCATATTCATCTCCTCCGCGACGCCACTTTTTTGTTGTCATTTGCCTTAGTACAGGATGTGCGAACACACCAAACTAACACCAATCTAACGCAGGCGTTTCAATATCGGCACATTTCCTACGACTCTCTACTAGACTTGCTGTCGATGTGGCTCCTGCCCGCGATGAAAATATGAGTCGCTCATCATCCGCCAATATTTGACATTATTAGAATCACTTTCAGAGATATGGCGTCCCCCCTCCGATCGAGAAAGTGGCCATAATTATGCAACGTCTGGCTGACAGATAAATGTAACCAGGCCAAGCTGCAGTGTGGGTGCTAGTGTCTCAAGTCTACGTGCAAGAACGACCAGCACAAGCTCCCCAGGAGAATCACCGTACGTGATGGGATGCTGTTGATTCTATCTAGTTTGTCGTCGGTCCACGTCGCACTAGTCATTGTGTCCTCCCTGCATATAGCGCCTCGGGTGAGTATCCTTTCGATTATTCACGCCTAGACATTCTTGGAAGAATTCCATGATTACTGACTCGAACTAGCTAATCGCAGAGGCATCCATGTAGCCGATAAAGGTAGTTAATTGGCGAAGGGAATTGAGATGATGGTGTAGATAAAGGGAATAGTGTCCGTTTCGTAATGCATGACAAAAGCGTCCGTATATTGATAAAATAATGATAAAATCCAAAACATGAAAGCCTGCTGAGAAAACAGAGATAATAACATCAAAAACTGTGGTTGAAAACTGGGACGTAGGAGTAACTCGAAGATGCGTATGCTGTGAATCTGTACGGGTCTGCGGTGGATGCCACAGACGAGGGGAAGTGATGGCGGGTGAACGGCAATTCGAGGCAGCATTTGGTGGGCCGGGAGAGCAAACGCACATGGCAGGGCGTCGTTAAAAGATGGAGGATATGGTTCATTGCAACGCAACGGGGACACCTGAAGGTCGGGCACAAAAAATTGCTCCAATTGATGGCAACAGCCGGGGCCTGACTGCTGACGTGCTCAACTGGAGGTGCGCTAATTCGTACCACCGGACGCTGCATGGCAGATGCCGAAGCGGCGGGGACACCTGATTGGCGCGGAAGTCGGACAGACACGAAAAGTTACTTCATTGATACCAATAGCGACATGCTCAACTGGAGGTGTGCTAATTAGTCCTCGACTGTGTACGGTAAATGCTGGAGTAGCTCACCGTATATTTCCATATGCGTGGCAGTGTCTGACTGGTCTATTGGTGTTTGCGCGGAAGGCGACGTGGACAAGACCTCGAACATAACAAAGTCAACATCAACAGTCATGATCTGGCTGGTGACGTGCACAACCGGAGGTATGCCTTGATTCTGCATGGCAGCTTCACCCTGGACTAGCACTTCCATGACAATGTCCTGGTCATGGTCTGTTTGTATACCATAGACAACGATGCACGGTTGCTCGGGTCCCATGGGAGTGTCTTTCATGAGTGCATGGGACGGTGCTTGACACAGCCCGCGTTTGCGCGAAGGACGTTTCCTCATGGGTTTTGAAGCCTGAGGAGTCCAGGTGCAGGTCTTTCCCCTTTTCCTGCAGCCCGAGCACACTGGCTGCTTCCCAGAACACTAAGCACTATTGTCAGAGATCGTAAGAAGATGTGATGATGGCTCCTCATGCTCACTTTTGTGTTTCTATAGATACAATGATCGCAGGCATGGAACCGACGGGGATTTGTATGCTTCGAACGGCGCACAGGCCCAGTGAGTTCTCGAGCCTGAAAGGGTAGATCCTCGATAGTGACCTGGTGAAGAACGGGCGGAATTGTTGTAGTATCCGGAAAGGATTCCAAATTATACTCAATCAAAGGAATAGATTGTGCAAACAGAAGAGCTGACATGAGATCGTCCTGCAATGCTGTATTGTCGAAGGATGGATATACATTCGTAGGTAGACCTAGCATTGAGAACAATTCCAGGTCAAGCTGGTCAAGGGTGCAGAATTCTGGGATTGACATCACGGGGTAAGCTGTGGTTGACGTTGTGGAAAGAAAGCAGGATGAATGAGACAGGAGCTAAGTAACGGCATCTACTGTGACGCACCCAGTCATCCGACATTGGTCACGCCATGTACTTGGACAGCGGAAAGACTTTCTGATTGCTTAGGTCAAAGGCACACTAGGGGGTAGAAGTGAGGCACTAGTGGTAAGACTCGCCTGAGTACAACTTGAAGCACGGGTAGTATCATGATGTCACGAGCCTAGTTGGTTGAACATAAGATCGTTTTGTTTGCCGCTGGTGTGACGCTGAGTTGAACTTGAAGCCTGAGGCTTTGAGCACGTGACGACAATAATTGGTCCCGGGTTGACACCGCATCGGTGGACTTCGACAAAGCTTCAACAGTCTCAACCTGAATATCACCGAAACACAAGCTTGTGAAATTATGACATAGATGCATGCAGACTGGGCGTCCCGGTGAGGCGGGCAGCAATGGGGCAGACGACTGATATCGGAATTCGAATAAAAACCTTGCCCGTGTCCGGGTAGCCCATGTATTACTCTCACTTCTCGGCCACCAGAAAATGTAATTGGCTGAACCAAACTACAGGTGAGTGTTCACAGAAGACTGCTTCTCAACGTTCAACCGCGTTATCATACGTGTACCATAACGGGGACCTTAAAGACTGTAATTCATATGACGCGTCACCATCATTTACCCGTGGCTACACTCGACCCGCATTGTGCATAAATCCTATTGCAGGACAAGGATGTCAACCTTCTTTTGGTCAACTCAGGAGATCTACATGACATGGTATGTACAAACCACGCACATTTAAGACAATCCAATCCATCTCTTTCAGGGAACTGGTCTTTCTGATGGCTATCCCCTTTGTGGTGTCGTCGATACACATAATTTTTCCGTTTGACTGACGACATCTTACCTGCACTTCCTCTTCATGATGTCTATGTGTTGTCCAAACCCGTCTCCCATCGTATTAATTTTCCGCTACTGACGATCTTCATTGGCACTGATGGACGAAACCCTGCGGACGCCAGGAACATTTTGCCCCAATAAATGAATTCTAAGCCTGATGTATATCAAGGCTGTGCGCGATATGCACCCTTTGACGCCCATCCTAATCTTTTGGACGTGGAGGGCACAGGAATCCACTAGCGCTAGCATTGCGTAGCTATAGTCACACATCTATTGTTAGCTTTTTCGAGGCTTCATTAACGCCGTTTCGGTGCCACCACATCTTCGGTGTCGACGTCTCCGACATGACGTACATACCATTCTAGAAGCAGTTGAACTGTTCCTTATCACCACGATTATTCTGTTTGTGGAAGGTAATTGTACGATGCTCCACCAAAAATAAGGCGGCTATGTTCGAGACCAACTTACTTACATACGCATGGGCATGGGTCTCAGGGGCACTCGGGCATGACATACATCAGACGTCACGGGCCCCAGACGCGGCGTTATGCGTTATCGGCATCTCGAGGTTCATTTGACTACTTAACGGGGTTCGGTTTGTATTTGATGTGCATGGCAAGAAGTGTGGGGGGTATAAGGCGTGAATTCTAATTCGTTTTTCTTTGTTCACGTCCAACATGATGCAGGTCACCTTAGCGTCTATGGTACTTCTGGCCGTTGCTGCCGTTCCCGAGCTCTGCATGGCAAGGCCTGCCAAACGTGATGATAGCAACACACCAACAGGTAATTCGCTACTTACACCATATTCTGCGATCTGATGTCATGAGGTTATTAAGAAACTCAAATTCTGAATTTCGCACTTACTCTTGAACACCTTGAAAATGCCTTCTACATACAAGGCCTACAGAAGTACACCCAGGAGGATTTCATTGGCGCAGGCTTGCCCACCTGGGCGCGCGGGCGATGGGATCAAATCGCACAACATGAGGAGACACACGTGTCGTTCCTCGAAAGTGTACTTGGTGATGAGGCAGTACAACCATGCACCTACAAATTGTGAGTGAAGATTTGATGAGATGGTACGGTGCTGAGTGAGTCGTCGTTGCGTCAGCCCTGATACCGACCCAATGTCTTTTGTAGCAACAAGTTTCATGTTGGAGACTGTCGGGGTTTCTGCTTATTCTGGTGCAGCGCAGTACTTATCGAACTCCGTAAGTTGAGGACAAACGTGCCTCGTTTTAAGTGCTCATGTCAACATGATGGCTTGTAGGCGTATATTACGTCTTCAGGGGCTATCCTAGCTGTTGAGGCAAGACAATCAGCATGGATTAATTCGGCAATCTCCAAAGCTAACCCGTGGAACACCGCATTCGATGTATGTCCCCTCCGCTCGTTCTCGGAAATCACGCTATTCAAACCGTCTGCTTAGACCCCACTTGGCCTCAACCAAGTGTGGACACTCGCTTCAGGCGTCGTCGTCGCATGCCCTTCCTCTAATATGCCACTCCCAGTGAAGGCATTCCCTGCATTATCCTTCCCTGCCGATGCGAAGCCCGGGAAAACAGTTCAAGTATCCTTTAACGCGACAACGACTCCTGAGCAACTCTACGTCGCGTTCATTGCTGGCCTTGGGCCCACAATCGTGCCACTGAGCTCGGACTACACTGTCACTATCCCATCGACCTTAGAGGGTGTCGTGTTCCCTGTGATCACTACGGTTGACGGACCAGTGACTGACAACGTGACAATTGCTGGACCCGCCTTCTTGAGTTTTGATTTCAGCTCTTCGGCCTAGCTTGGACGAAACGTGGTGCACATTGTTATACTCGGAGTTGGGAGATCCATGTGCGACGAAAACGATCTGTTCTGCAGTGTAGCCTTTGTTTCATTGTTTCATTGTACCGATGGACGAGTGTACTTGTCGTAATTCCCCTGCATATCAGCCTACGGACTGTTCGGATTCTTATCTTGATTATTCCGCTCGGGTGTTCTGGGTAGCCGTACGTAGTACAGCTAGTTTCCCTCAGATAGATCGTACGAAGGAAGATGGCAAGTATGGACCAGTGTATGGTTCAACTCAACTTACAGCTGTTTCCATAAATATGCGGAATCGCAAAACCAAAAACTTGCACGTCGGAAAGGCCCGAATGAGGACCCCGTAAGCACCTGAGTCAGGATTTGCAGCGTGCTCGCTATTACCTTGAGACACGATACCACCACGCACAGTTTCAGCAGATTTGAAAGCTCGGATACCTGTCCTACGTCAACGCGGGCACTCGGTCAAGCATATCTGCAATCTACTTGGAGTCAAGAAGACTCTCGTATACAAAGTCTTACATCTTTTCCCCTCTGCTTCGAACCATGTGTACAGCAACCGAGGCCGACGTCGCAGCCTCACCATTGACGATATTGCATTTATCACTGCCATTCTTCGCCACCGTCCTACCATTTATCTCGACGAGCTACGATATGAATTACATTCTCGTTGTGGTGTGTTTGTGTCTCTGCAAACACTTCTCTGCACATTCCAACGGCTACACATCAATCGCAAGTGCATCTCTGCCTATGCTCTCGAACGGAATGAGGATCAACGTGCTATTTATATGAACAATATCGCTGAGGTGGCACTGATCCAGAAATGTTGATGTTTGGAGACGAGGCTGCCAAAGATGAGAGGACTCTGATTCGACGGCATGGGAGGTCAAGAATTGGAACAAGGTGTGTCAATCTCTTCTTCCTTTGATTAGCATGCAATAACTGTAACTGTTTCACCGTGATCTAAGGTGCATTCAAAGGAAGTGCTTCGTGCATGGTAAACACTACTCGATTTTGCCAATCCTCACTCTTGCATGCCCAACTTCTTTGCCATAATAGTAAGAAGCGATGACATATGTATAGGAAGGATGAGATCCCAAGCGCATTGATGGGAATTGATTCGAGTGCATGTCCAATGGCCCTGCTCATCGGGGGTATTGAAAACTAGTGTGCGTGCGTGAAGGCATTTTGTAAGCAATGAAGCATTCGAGATCTGGGATGTATGCTGGTCTGAAAGTGGTAAAAATGATTAATCAGTAGTTGTGTGCAAGGTATCACCCACTTGCGAACAAGTTCAACAATTTCCGCAATAGTGCTCATCACATGATCATAATCGTCTTCGGACACATGCGGGAACCTCTGTGGCGAAGTGAGTCAGTCTCAGAGATTACAAGCGCCTCATGGATCTTACAATTGTCTCTGTGTTGTCCTTGTCAGCGATTGTGAGGGCAGCAATAATTTGCTTGCGTAACTCTGTGGCAGCTTAGCAAAGAACATGATATGAAAGCCAGCAGAAAACTCACGATCTTTAGTGGGATCACCTGGAGATGGTGCTGATGGGATATCAAGTTTGGTCTCAGATTTTGAGACTAAAAGGGCTTCCATTGACATGGAAGCCACAGTGGGGGGTTTCCATGGACTGGTAGTCAAAGGGCAGTCATTCAGAGGAATTACAGGTGCT
>MU837076.1:103328-114394 GCA_029603245.1 Rhizopogon salebrosus TDB-379 | reverse complement strand
CTCGTATACAAAGTCTTACATCTTTTCCCCTCTGCTTCGAACCATGTGTACAGCAACCGAGGCCGACGTCGCAGCCTCACCATTGACGATATTGCATTTATCACTGCCATTCTTCGCCACCGTCCTACCATTTATCTCGACGAGCTACGATATGAATTACATTCTCGTCGTGGTGTGTTTGTGTCTCTGCAAACACTTCTCCGCACATTCCAACGGCTACACATCAATCGCAAGTGCATCTCTGCCTATGCTCTCGAACGGAATGAGGATCAACGTGCTATTTATATGAACAATATCGCTGAGGTAGCACCTGATCCAGAAATGTTGATGTTTGGAGACGAGGCTGCCAAAGATGAGAGGACTCTGATTCGACGGCATGGGAGGTCAAGAATTGGAACGAGGTGTGTCAATCCCTTCTTCCTTTGATTAGCATGATGCAATAACTGTAACTGTTTCACCGTGATCTAAGGTGCATTCAAAGGAAGTGCTTTGTGTAAAACTCCGCCGTGGTTGAGCCGGTCAGCATCTACAGTCATATCTTGATGTTGGCGTGAAGGTGGGATCTGGAAAGGCGTAACCGCGGTGACGCCTTTTTCCTGTCTTGAAGCCTCAAACTGATGAATCTCACGACACAGATCCATGCTTTACATAAACTTTACCCTTTTGCTCGAACACTTCCAGTATTACTTCTACCAACGATTGGACCAATACCGCTAGCATACCTGCCGCATGACTTCTCCGAAGCTGGACTGCTAGCCTGGTCGCGGGGAGATATGAACAGATATCCGCACCATGATCTTACGTTCCTTAAGGATATCTAGGGCGACAAGGCTAGTCAACCTTGCACGTGCAACTTGTGGGGAACATTCTAGGGTTACATCGTTATCATGAGCTCTATTTACTCGGTAAAATCGAGCCACTCAGCATGGATCAACGCGGACTGGCGCATTTGGGTGCTGCTTGGAACACGACATTTGATGTGAGTGGCGTCTAATCTTTCTCGGACTCATCTCATGGCGAGTAATGGATAGGCGCCGTGATTGTGAGCGAAGTAAACACCCTTATGCAGACATACGTTGCCTCCTGCCCTCATTCCCGGACAACCCTTAGTCGGAGCAGACCATGCAAGTGTCGTTCACACCCCACAAAACCATCCGCAACATCTATATTCCTGGATCATCTCGATTCATGGCCAGCGTCGTGCCTCTCGACGTCGATATGACGGTTACGATTCCGCAAGCACTCCAGCGTTTCGCGTTCTCTGTGATCACGAACAACAGGGGAAGCGTTGGAGCAGGCCAAAGGGGCCTGCTCAAGAGGAGTGACCTCAGCCTCACACACGAAGTGCAGTGGCAAGACGAGATAATGACTAAGCTACGACAAACGGTGCTATATAGCGGTGGATATGACCTCGGAATACTGCTAGGACCCCAGACACCACTACTCCAGCGTATGTGGTGACGCCAACGTGGTCTCAATCTTTGATTACGACTACTAATTAAACGATCAGTCGCTGCCCATGCTCGTGGTGGTTCGTACTGCCATTGTTTACTGCATTCTCAAGCTGTACAAATACATTGATTCACTGCGTACACTCGTTGCTAATACTTATTTACTGTCCGCCTATTGCAACGGCAAGGTTGTCTGAGATCGACTCAGTGATAGCGACAATGTCAGACGTTACACTGATCTGCGTTACGGAAAATGGGTTAGCCACAAGCACGGGTTTCCAGTCAAGTGATCTTACGAAGTCGAAGCCTTCTTCAGCACGTTTGATGGCTTGCCTTCCTGAGCTACAGTAAATTGCGCTAGATCACGCAAACCTACAGCTGAGTGCAATAGAAGGGGTTTCAGTACTGATACTTACCACTTCTTTCCTGCCTTGTGTGTGGCTTTGAGTATATCTTGGATGATAACTTCCACATCAGGATGCGTGTCGGGAGATGGAGGAGGGTATCCCAAGCACAGTGAAAGGTCGTAAGGGCCGATGAACAGGCAGTCTACAATCAAGGATGCGGCGGGATGTAGGTAGCATTATTATGCGCCACTCACCGACGCCATCCACAGCGGCGATGGTGTCGATATTTTGCACGGCTTCCTCCGTTTCGATCTGGATCATAATCACTATATGATCATTTGCGGATTTGATGTACTCGGCCGCACTGATACCCCAGTGGCCATGAGTGAATGGACTACCAAAGCCCCTCCTGCCTTTAGGAGGGAAGCGACAGTCGGACACGACCTCCCTCGCCTTTTCAGCATTGGAGACCTACATTTTGACGCAGGGTTTGATACTTGCGTCTCTTCAAGAACTACCCAGCACCCACCATAGGAACAAGCACGCCACGTGCGCCAAAACTGTGGAGGCATTCGTCATGTGAGTAGACAAGATAGAAGGGACAGCTCAACACTCACAGGGCATCATTTCGGTTTACTGTTTCCGACCTTTCCACCCTCGGGCCGAGCGAGAGAGACTCAAGTATGCTCTCGTCTCCTGGACATAATACTATCTGCATGAATAATGTACCCTCATCCCCATCGAATGGGTCCATTTGACGCACGTGAGCTGTTTGATGCCGGTCTCTAAATGGATGGGATACGCTTCCTTGTTGTCCGTCGGTGGGTTTCATTGAGGATAGACGGTCGCCCCGTAACTTGGAGTCCGCTTCTCTGTCGGCGAGTAACCACGCGGACACTCTGTGGATGCAAGTGGTTTGAAATGAAGGGATATGGGGTGCATAGAGCCCATTTATGAGCTGTCAAATTCACGATATCTAATCGGTGATCAATATTTACACGTCAAAGATGTAGAGTGAGGAGTTTACACCTGAATGATCTTTTAGTCTCCAAAAGTGATCCATCTGGTTGGAGCGCGTGTGGATTGGGGAAAAACGAAATCTATTACATACGACAGTAATAAAAAAGACCGTAGCTACGCGTGCTGCTGGCTAGGAGCAAACGTATTGCGAGGGCGCCATTCGCGCTCTGTTGTCCAGTATCGTAACCACTTCCATTCTTTTCCCGTCTTTTTGTGCACCTTCTCAATCGTCTTGAGGGCGTCCAGCAGCCAAATATCGGGCTTCTCCGAATACCTCGCCCTAATGACGCTTTCCATTGGAGCCTTAACAGGAGGCTTGTATTGCATGTGCTTCTTGAGCTCCTCGTACAATGCCTTGCCCACGACACGTGCATTTGTGGAATTATCTTTGAGGCACGCAGCGTAGAGCATGGAGCAAGCCGCAAGATCGGAGGTAACAGGTGGGAGTTTGTAGACACCGAAGAGAGCTGCGACAGTCATAGAATCTGCAAGCGGGTACTTGGAATAAAGGGAATGCATGATGTGTCGTGCGGCGAAGAGAGAGGTCAAACCGAGGCTATACTTCGAGTGGTCTCCAAAGACCTTTAGAGCAAGCGTTGGACATTTCAATTCTTCACAACGACCTTGGCTGATCTTAGTATAGGAGAGACAGGTACAGGACGCTGGACTCACGGACGAAAGCCTCTGCGTGAATTGGGCGAAACTCCTTGCCCGAGTCTCTCCACCGCGGAAACAGTTCTGCCACCATTTCGAGCTGCCCTGAAGAGTTGGCGAGCTGGAACAGGCGAAGCCATGCAGTTTGGCGCACTTGACCTGCTTTGACAGCGCGTTTTCGTCCTGTACGGTCGGTCACGTATTCAACAAGCTCGTAAAATTGTTGTTCTCGGCGCGTGGCAGCATCCCGAGCCGCTTTTGTAGTCGTAGACCTAGTAGCTTCAGATACAGAAGGTCCGGACGTAGCAGCAGACGAGAAGAGGTCATCATCTGTGATTTGTCGAGCTGCGTATGATTGTTAGTGCTTGAAGACCCCATATTGTAATGTTCCTCACCTGCAGTGGTTAGATGAAAATTTCTACGATACAGTGAGCGGTTTGCGGCGCTTGCTAAGCGGAGGAGGGTCTGTGGCCGGGAATTTAGAGAGAATAGGCTGGCCATCTTGCAGGCTATTCAACAAGGTGACAATTTCGAGTTCGTAAAATTCCGAAATGTATTGCCCAACACCACCAAACAAAATTCGAATTCGTCACAAACATCGACTCAATGATTGCAAACATAATTCTGTCTTCGAAAAGTATCACCAGTTTGCAACATATATATAAAGGGCATGACTTGACACCTCCAAATCTTCCGCATGTCAATGACAGTCATGATCCTTACGAGCCAAGAGGTGTGAAAGACGCATTGATTCCCGAGGCCCTTCGAGCTTGACGTACCGAAGACAACAAAGTGAACGCGGGCTCCAAAGATTGTGACAGCCCCTTTGCACACATCGCTAGGTTAATATCGTCGACTGTTGGGAAAGGACTCCAGCTCCTTACGGCGCGTGTCCATCTCTAGCTCCCTGGAAGTCTTGACTCACTGCTGCCTACTAGGAGACCCGTGGCTGCGCCACGTCCAGCAGTAGCACAACCGAAGGATTCCAGAGACTTATTTTTCACAAAGTGATTCATACCTTCGATTGTACTGACATTCGTTACCCAGATGCGCACTTGACGGCCACGAGGCTGCTAGGGTGTCGCTCCAAGAAGTATACGAATCATGAAATGACATGGTAGTGGACGTATCGTTGACAGAAGTTTTACGTTCTACAAACCCGTAAATTAATTGTTTATGCTGACTCACAGCGTGGGGAGTTGTTACCTCAGTTACAGTTCAATCCAGGCTTGGAAGACCAGAACAATGTTGAAAGTGATGCAGATCTAAGTTCTGATTCGTCTCCCGGTCAATGATTTAGCTTGTGTGCATTCGGGCATTCAATGCACTTTCTAGCGACCCACAAACAGAACAGAAGGCCGAGGACACATAGCACGGCGGGATGCGATGGAGATCTTGAAGACAAATCCTCGCACGCCGATGATCATTCCATTGCTGCGCTCATCTAATGGGGAAGAATCTTTCTCCAAACCGATGAGCTTTCCCATCATTATTCAAACCATGCCCGCTGCGTGACTTCCTTCGGTCGCTAGCGAGAACCCTTGGGGAGCCCAAGTGCCATGTGGTAGGATATATTAATGTACTGATTTTTTATATATGAGTTAGCTTTCCCGTGCATTGTCGCATCTCGGGCTCCTTGAGAGAGGCGGAGTGCGACTGAGAATTAACTTCCGAGGATAGAGTTCGTCCAATAGCAGACATGTTATCTTTACCGCCAGGAAATAGGACGATCGTCTCGTGGGTTCATCTTATACTTAGTGCATAAGTGTGTCGAACACTATTATGGAAGTCAAACATTACTCTAAAGAAAGGACTATCTTCATTCGTCTACGGTCTGCCTAAGGGAGACTGTCATCGTTCTACATCTCTTAGAACTAACTGTCAGTACTTTAATCCCTTTCGCTCGAAGGATGCATTTTCACAGTTAGGTCCCGTAGGGCGCCAGGAGAGAACGCGTTCACGTGTTTGGTGCGCTTCCCTGCACTCACATGCACTCACGTCGAGGCGAACATATTACCCGTGGATAATATATCTACATGTCACACATCCATAAACCTCCCGTGAAATGTTGGAGAAGAGTTGAGAGTCTCGGCAGGTCGGCTGCGTTGGGTTCTTATCCGAAGTCGAAGACTGCTTTCAAGTCGCAAAGCATGTAACACTGCAAGGGTGAACGTGATTCCTGCGGGCCTTGCGCGAGTTATGGTCGTACTGGATTTTATTGGAGTCTTCTCATTGGTGGAATTCTATTTTTTTCCCTTCAACCTCGAGAAATACAGGTGACGGGTGACTGACCGGTTATTTTGGCAGCTTACCCGTCCGTTCTCTCGTACTATACTCCGTTGGCTGAGCGATCATCGTGATACGATCTCGATGCGGTTGAAGTCCAGCTCAGTAACAAATCCTTCGACCGTGTTTTGTATCATGAAGGGCTCAGTGCGACAGGGTGGTACCATGATTGGTTCCCCTGATACGGTCACCTGGTTCTGCTGTGCGGGGCTTGTCGTGTTGCTCGCGTACGGTCGCGCGTGCCTGATGGGCTTATGTAAGTCTGGAGATGACACTCGTCAATGAATCAGCGAGCCATGTTTGGAACTTGTGCCGACGCACGTTGGCCTATTGGTAGGGGATCTACTATGCGAAGTCAACTGTCAGCATCTTCGACCGAATTGGCACACAGGAAGCCGCAGTCCTCCGCAGTCGTACTGCATACTATGTAGCAGCGGGTGGGCCGTAAATTTTCCAACTCCGACGTTGTGACGAGAACCGCAGATCATGCATGCCGATATATTCGTAAGCCACAATTTTAGATTCGTACCTCCTCCAAACCTTTTGTCCACCCAATAGGAATAACGTAAGTCATGATGATGTGGGCACAACGCAGTAGGTGGCTTGAAGTAGGGACCTTCAGTATCTTTTTGGACTCATCCACCATATAAGTCATGATGCGCAAACGCAGGCTGGTAGGTTCCTTGATTGAGAAGGAATTGAGACTCGAGAGGCCCATCGTCTCCCCTCGCCATATTGGCTAGGTAGTGTAAGGCACCAAGAACACGTCACAATTGATAGGTAGTAGGATTGATGTTGAAGTGACGCGAAGTATAAATTAATAGACTTCAGCTCTTCTGTCAGTGGTCCGGCTCCCCAGGGGTGCATATAGCATTACTGGTCGAATGAAGCCTGCAGGTGGCCCAGGGCCGAATCGTAAAGATGGCATGACAGCCTATGACAGCGTGATTTAGGTGGCGCCGTATCAGCACACAAGTGTTCTGTTTTCAAATTTCCTGCTTGTATGTCGATTATATGCATCGTCAAGTGGCTTGTGCAGCCTACTATTAACAACGTAGGATTGTCATTCAGATGGGAAGAACATCCCATCTGGGGATAAGCGTTGGCCGGCAGCTAGGAGAGGAAAAATTGCACGGGCATCGGGGGATTGCACATGATTGCACCCATTTGACCTCGGGCAGCGGAGCGGAAGAGGTTTCTTCCGCAGGACCTTGTGTATGATTGACGAATAGAAACATCCAAGCCTAGTATCAATGGCAGCTATAACAGCTTCTATGCACAAATAATAACGCTGTCAGCTGCACTTGCCACAGATCCAGAGCTGCCATGGCTGCTGCCAGTGATGAAGACATAGCTCATTGTAAACGAGGCACATGTGACGGCATGTGACATATCAGGCCTCAGGGACCATCCCGATCAAAATTTTAATAAAATCTCTCTCCAGGTACTACTAGGACGTCCTGTACCCCACCCGGGTCCCCGCGAAAGGCATAGTCTCTCACGAGACAGCGGTAACGATTCCCATGCACTCTAATCAGGTCATAACAGTAAACGCTCCGTTACTAATGACGTGCGCAGGTAGTTACGAATGTGTAGTAAGTGTGCGGAAGTTGAGTCACAAGCCGAGGACATCACAGTTCTCGATCCTCGGGATCTGACGAGAACTGAAACTCTTTTCTGTATCCAGCCCCCAACAGTTGATGTCACTCAGAAGGAATGGCTGAATCCAGTGGTGTATATTGTTATGTACGTTGGTCATCCAAACCAGTGCACAATCATAGTAAGGTATTGACGGCATCATTGAGCTCATGGTGGCATGATGAACAAACGGCAGCGAGGGGTGTTTCGTTGTACGATCCAATCGGAAGCAAAAATTTAGCCTTGAGAAAGGGAACAAGGTAGTACGTTGCTAGGCAGGTGTCACGCTGTGTCGCGGAGCGTTGTCAACGAGGAGTATGAAAAGGTTTTCCGGAGTTTATATCAATCCAATGATTGAGCGAATGTGGGCAAAGGCCCTGAGCCTATTTGGAAGGATCGACGCCCAGAAGACTTCGAGGCACTTGGAAAAGCGATGTTTATATGGTTATATGTTATGGTGAGCAAGGTATCATAGGGGATACGTCGAGGTAGACGTTATCTAGGCCGACAACTTGCCGAAAATAAGTTCATTCTTCCCTGAGGACTCTACCGCTCCAATTTAGACTCCGCGAACTCCTAGATGAGTATAATGAAAATAGCCGCCCAATGAGCGTTGCCTATTGGATGATAATACCACAGGACAGCTTAGTCAGTAAGTCCTTATCTCGCCAAGTAGAAGACTGCAGCATGACTTGACCAGAAAAAATATGGAAAGCTGTGTCATTCTAGGTCCCACCGAGCCACAGATATTCGTATATCTACTCACAGGGCGTCTTTTTTCCTCCTTTTTCAAGGACGCCCATCTCCTGCAAACAGGAACTCCCCTCGTGCTTGATTCGCCACCGCCGCCCATATCACATTATCCTGCATTAAGGGCAAAATGGTGAACGTCACCTACGACGCTTGTAAGTCGCATTAATTTCTTCTGAAATATCACTGACTGTGGCGCGCTGCAGCTGGGGACCTTATTGGGTCTGGTGGGTCGGTGTTCAATATGGGCGACATTGCCTGGACATTGGCCTCGACCGCCCTCGTATGGATCATGATACCCGGTGTAGGTTTCTTCTACTCCGGTTTGCTGAGGAGGAAGAATGCCCTCAACATGATCTACCTAAGCATGATGACAGTTGCTACAGTCTCCTTCCAGGTTCGTCTCGCTGTAGGCGACTTCTATGACTTACTCACAGAAATCGCAGTGGTTTTTTTGGGGTTATTCTCTAGCTTTCAGTGACTCGGCAAGCCCCTATATTGGTGATCTCAGTACGTTTAATTACTGCAATCGAAAGTCCTTGATTTGACCATTATTCGTTAGAATACTTTGCCCTCCGAAATGTCCTCGACCAGCCTTCCGCCGGTAGCGTAAAAGTACCTGCGATTGTATTTTGCGTCTTCCAGCTTATGTTCGCCGCTATCACGTGGGTCTTAACTACCTCATTCAGAACGCTCTAAATTTAGATTTTAGGCCTATGATTGCCATCGGTGCTGTTGCAGAACGCAGCCGCTTGGGCCCTCTCACTGTATTCGTTTTCGCTTGGTCCACACTCGTCTATGACCCTATAGCCTGTTGGACATGGAACCCCAAAGGATGGTCGTTTATTCTTGGCGGCCTCGACTTCGCTGGCGGTACCCCGGTGCACATCTCCTCCGGCACTGCCGCACTTGCCATCTCGCTTTACCTTGGAAAGCGCCGTGGATATGGCACTGAGCGTCTCGCCTACAAGCCTCACAATACGACCTACGTTATTCTGGGCACGGTCTTCCTCTGGTTCGGCTGGTTTGGTTTTAATGGTGGCTCTGCTCTCTCCGCGAACTTGCGCGCAACCCAGGCCTGCATTGTTACCAACCTTGCTGCCAGCGTCGGTGGTCTGACGTGGATGTTCTGGGATTACCGTCTTGAGCGCAAGTGGTCTGTTGTTGGTTTCTGCTCTGGTGCTATCTCAGGTCTTGTTGCCATCACTCCTGGTTCTGGTTTCGTGGGTTCTCGTGAGTCTGGCTTTTTTGAGACGACAGAAAATTTATTGAGGCTTAATCAGCGGCTGCTGTTTTGTTCGGCTTCATGGCTGGTACCGTCTGCAACTTCGCTACCCAGCTGAAGTTTATTTTCAAATACGATGACACGCTCGATGTGCGTGAACATGGTTGAGCTGGGGAACCATACGTGCTGATTTTTATTTTAGATCTTCGCATCCCATGCCATCGGTGGTATCGTTGGGAACATTCTTACTGGTCTTTTCGCTCAAGCAAGTGTTGCTGGTGCTGATGGGATCACTACGATTCCTGGAGGCTGGCTCGACCACAACTACCGTCAACTCGGCATCCAGCTCGCAGACTCTGTCTCTGGCCTTGCTTACTCTTTCGTTATGACTGTGAGTCGTACTGCGCACTGCCCTGATTTTATCTGACTGTTTTCCCGTCTGCAGACAATTATATTGTGGATCATGCATTACATTCCTGGCCTCCGCCTCCGGTGCGATGAGGAAACTGAGATCCTTGGTGTCGACGATGCGGAGATGGGCGAATTCGCATACGACTATGTCGGTGTCGAGAGTGAGCTGATGCCCCGGAGCGAGTACAACGCAGGTGCCTCTGGCGGCAATCGCGAGCCCCGTCACACCACCGCAACGACCTCGCAGGTGAGCGAGCAAGAGAAGGATGCCAAGCAACTTTCTGGTGAGGCATGAGGGGGAGAAAGTGTGCAACCTACTTGCACAATTTCCCAGGTGTAATATTCATGTGAAGGTAGTACGTGCATGATCGTGTTTAATTAGGAGTGTCTGGATGACACGACTGCAGGAAAGTCTGCCGCTCGTTTTATTGTGATTCGATTTTATTTGTTTATGCATTCTAGTGTATTCATTTTATTGTCGCGAGCTTTGCTTTTAAATAAAGTAAGCACGGTTATATAGATATCTGGACATTATATCTAAGACGTCGTTTGGCGTGAAGTGAGGCAGGCATGTTACTTGCAGCTGGCGGTCGATCAAAGAGTGCGGGTGGATTTGACTTGCCATGGAAGTGGCTTACGCTTAAGTATTTCCACAATGACGCCCCATTGGCTGGAAACAGTCAACGATGTCAGCACCACCGCTTTGAAAGCTTTCATGTTCATTGCTAAATCAAGCATCCAATGTCCCAGGTGTTGTCCCAGGTTGCGGCAAGAACGGGATGCAGTCTCGAGCCATAAAAACCATTCACCGCAAGTTCACCGCTGAATGTATACTATCTACACTCCTTTCGACTCCATGGCCATCTGACATTGTTTCTCAGGATTCTCGAAAGACGAATAACTGAGTGAGTACAACTTGATCGGACACCCAACTTGTTGAAGTGCCTGCAACTAAGGTACGTAAGTGTCTTCATCACTGGCACGTCCATCATCACTAACTCCTCTGACTGGCTAGAATGCTATCCATTTGTCAAACTGTCACCCGCTATCCGAGCACCCGTAAATGACAGTCGTCTCAAACCCTTCTCAACCCGTGTCACGCGCGAAGAGGGCAATTCAGGCGGAACTGATGAAACTAATCCCTTCGCAGGAGATGTACACGGCGCCACCGAAGACAAAAGAAATGACGTGCGAATGAATTGCTGCGAAGAGGTGTAATTTAGGGCCGCAGTGCAATTGTGGCGGAGGCCTTGTCGAAATGAAAGCCAAATTCAACGATGGGCT
>MU837076.1:89214-99321 GCA_029603245.1 Rhizopogon salebrosus TDB-379 | reverse complement strand
CCTTTATAAGCTACCAGTACATAACTCCCTGTCGCAATCAAACCTCAAAGCGGCGCACCCGCAGGGGCAAACTAAATCCAGGCACATCACTGCCAGCCACGCTCGGCCTTGGTAGAGTTCCCTTACTCTCCACGATCTCCAACAGTGGACCATCCGTCATCTCGAACACGAAGTTTCGCACAAGGACGAATAGCACAGCCTGGAAAGAGACCAAAGCCAATTAACAAATTGGGAAAGACAGATATCCTCCTCCAGCCATACCTTGAACTCCGTCAGTGCAAAAAGCCTTCCTAGGCACATTCGTGCACCATCTCCAAATGTCATCAGGTGACGATAGCCGTGCAGGGCTTCAGCTTTGGCCTCCTGGGTACCTTGGTTCTCAGCGAGCCATCGAGAAGGCTTGAACATCTTTGCGTCAGGGCCCCACATGCTAATTGAGCAATTAAGCGCAGCAAATGGAACCAGGATCACAGTCCCCTTCTGGATGCATATCCTGTCAGTAAAGTCACCATCAGCGATGCGCACAGGCTCGCTGAGCGGAATCACGTCGTCTTGCATTGCCTGACGCATGTAGTCAGTTGGAGTGGTACGTGACGGAATTCTGTGGGATGCCTACCATTCGTGGGATTTCCTTGACTGGTGCGTGGAGGCGGAGAATTTCGTGAACTACAGCATCCAGGTACGGGAGCTTATTCGTGAGGTCGTCATACGAGGGCGTTGACCCGAAATCTAGGCACTCATCGCGAAGCTTGGTTTGGACGTCCGGGTTGCGCGCAAGTTCTATCAAGGCCCACTGTAGAGATGAGATACAGAGTAGGCGCAGTGATCAATTTGAAACCTACTGTCATGCTGACTGATAAATCCAAAGAATATCATGGTGAGTACGCGGTGTATCTGCTAGGCAGATGCACGTTACCTGCAGTAGTTTCGAAACCGGCGAGAAGTATAACCTTCGCCTGGCAGAGACGGATGTAAATGTTACATAATTCAGGAGAGTTGGGTTTGCGAGATTTTGTACCTCATCTATCACTTCTTGTTGAGTCAGTCCCACGTTGCTACCAGATTCCTCCGCTTTTACTGCAATAACGATTATATCATTCGCAACTGGGGAAATAAAGAAAAAAACTCACAGAGCAAACCCAGACACGATTTGTCCCCCTGTTCAACGCCTCCGATTTCTTTTTCCTTCCTCGTTCGTGCGAGCATTTCCCGGCATATCTCGCCAACGATCTGGTTCAGCTTCTGAGAAGATTGTGCGCGCGGCAAGGGTAGCATCATGATAGAAGGAAAACGTTCTATCAGGGCGAGCAGGTTTTGGGAGACGTTGTTGGATGAGCCGAACGCATTTAAGACGCGAGCGACACCAGAGTCTTTTCCGTCGAGCGCGCCAAAGTCGTGGGATAGGACAGCCATGCCCACACCGTCAAGTCTACGTGAAGGGTTAATAACATAGCGGTCTAGCCGAGAGAGGTGGGGCCTTGCTATACGTACGAGATGTGATTCATCCTGCATAATGTATTGCTGAGTCCATGGAAAGGAGAAGGACGAAAATAAGTACCATTGTTGAACATCGAGTACAGCGCAATCCGTTCCTTGCTTCGATCCTATTTCAGCGTCCCAAGCCAGCACTGCCTGTATCCCGTTTCAAATGGAGCGGAGAGTACTCAATTAGTGACTGACCTTGTGAGCGGCATCTTGGAAAATAGAAGCCAAACTGCGAATAGCAGCTGCGCTGAAGGCAGGGTTGAGAGCTTTGCGTTGTCTTGTAAAATAAGATGGATTTAGTTCAGTTCGACTTGAGAGCATATCTCCAACCTTTTGTGGCTCTCGCCATCCGCCCACAACAATCCTCTTCCAATCTGTTGGTCGCAGAAGTGCGCTTGTATATTTTAGTTGGCACAAGGAAGTGAAGGGACATACTGCCAGTCGAACGCCAATCTTATTGAATGGTGTTTGATTATACAACCATGTGTCTCTCGCAAAGAAATGAGAGATTGCTTTTGGGTCCCATAGCACGACCCTGGAGTCACCCAAAGCGTATGGGACCCTGTATACCGACCCGTATTCACTGGCCCAAGACTCATACAGCTGACTGGCAATGGACGAATCCAGCAAAATCTTGGAAAAGCCAAATACCCAATCTGAGCTCCGAGGTCCTTGTATGCGTGTCGTTCGTTGTTTTTGGCTTTTGCGATACCCTCGCAGAATATAGAGGGACGCCAATAGCAGAACAGATAAATATGTCGCTGAACCAAGAGGCCATGCAAGGGATCCGAGGTCATTCATAGCAAGCCAGATGTCCCTGATGCAGTGTTTGGTGAGCGACATACCTACGATGGTTGCAACGAAGGATAAGCAAGGCAAGATGCCTTTCAGGAACAACAGTACTCACTGCGCATTACATACATCCTCTTGTAAAGCCCTCTCTGTCTCGGGATATGATTCATGAAAGGTCACCGGCCATCGGTCACCGGTCATCGGGTCAAGTTTGATGGATGGTTTGGGGTCAAAGTAGCATCAGCAGCACTGCCAACCGCGTGCGCTCGTAATTGGAAAGTTAACCTTACTCTGCGATCTCGCATAATCCACCAGCCATCCGCCATCTCAAACATGAATGACTGTAACGTTTTGCACAAGCACAATTGAGTAGCACGAGACTAAAGCAGGTCAAGGAATGTGCAAGGAATAAGCATCAGGAAAACGTAATTTACTACGGCACACTACAGACTACTACAGAGCACTACGTAGTACTCTGTAGTAAAATCCAACCCACTGATTTGAAAGGACTCATGCAGGTACCTGGAACCCCGTTACTATGTAACGGCGAAGAAACATCACAGAGCCTTCCCTAGGCACATTCAGGGACGATTGAACCGCAACTTATGTAATCAGAAGATAGACTAGATCCGTCGACTATGTAGCTACACCATTCAGTACTTGCTTTGCCAGGCTTAGGCTGCTAGCCACTGATCCACCTGTGTCGATATCCCATGGAGGGTTACAACCTTGGCCTTCTGCTTGCTCTCATTATCGAGAAGGCTTGAATATCGTGCGTCGGGACTCAGGGCCCCACATACTAACTTACCACAGCGAGCAGCGGAACCATGATCGCAGCCACTATTCTATCAGTAAAGTACCGTCAGTCACACACACAGGCTCGCTGAGCCGAATACCGTCGTCTTCATATGACCAGTCGACGGTGGTCAGTTCGGAGTGTGTCGACACCACTTGTTCATGGAATTTCCTTGACTGGTTCATAGGGGTAGAAAAATGCATGCACTACAGCGTCCATGAACGGAGCTTTATTCATGAAGTCGTCGCGAAGTTGCGGAGCGCTGAGTTTCGCGTGCAAGTTCTACTACTGTGGGATGATAAATGAGTCAGCAGCAACGGTCGATTTAAAACTTACTGTAATAATGTGCAGTATACGGCTTCTGCTAGATAAATCAAGCAGTCATATGAATGCCAGCAGGAAGTAGAACCTTTGCTGGCAGAGACGGAGACGGAGACTTTGCAAATCGTGCATTTTCCAAGTACTGCCACGGGAGCCCGGCTCTATCCGCTTGCACGTGTGAAATTGCGAAAGGCAAAAGTCTATCGTACCCACATCGAGGCCTGTACTGAGTCATTTAATCTAGTTTGGTGGGGAGCAGTACATGGCACGGAACATATGTAGTTATTTGTCACGATTCAGATGAGTGGGTGTTGGACAAATGGCGACTGGAGACGTGGGGCACTCCGGGGATGGGAAACGATGACGTGCGTATGTCGTTTTATTCAATATTGCTTATGCCCCTTTGATGATTCCGAAAGGAGAAGTCCCCGTCACTGACTAACGTTCAAGCATTGCGCTTTGTCAGCGACTCGCCATTGCTTCGCCATCGAGTCAGGTACCAACATATGTACAAAAGGTTCTATCCCAATGCGCTTTTCTCTCTCGAATTAGATTTACCACCACATCGTCGATACCCTGGTGCACTATGACCATCTCCAAATCCACTCCCAATGGCCATGCCAATGGGCTTGCCAATGGGCTCAAGCATCGCTCACACCCCGCGTCTGAACCCGTCCTCGGTTTCTCCACCCGTGCTATTCACATAGGCTCAGAGCCAGATTCCGTAACAGGCGCCGTAATTCCTTCCATATCTCTCAGCACCACGTACAAGCAAGATGCAGTAGGCGTGCACAAGGTTCGTGTACTCAATTCGTCCTAACGCAATGTGTCATCCTGATCGTATATTTTTGTTTCCGTGAATAGGGCTTCGAGTATTCTCGTTCAGGCAATCCTAATCGTGCTGCATTAGAGCGCACGCTTGTAGGCCTGGAGGCGGGTTCAGGTCACGCTATCGCGTTCGCTTCTGGCAGCGCCACCACAGCCACCATCTTGCAAGCTCTGGGTCCGAACGCACATGTCTTGAGTGTGAATGATGTCTACGGCGGTACCTTTAGGTACCTCGTGAGGGTTGCAAAGGAGACGATGGGCACCGAGACGACATTTATGGATTTGGAAAATGCAACAGACGATCAAATACTAGGGGCCATAGAGGAGAATACCAAGGTTTGTTTTTAGCATCCCAACCCGATCTGTCACTCACGCGAACATGTCAGATAATCTGGATCGAATCACCAACAAACCCCACCCTCCGGCTAGTCGACATTTCGCGTATCGTAGCTGTAGCGCGCAGAGCCCCATCAAAGCCCCTCGTCCTCGTCGACAATACCTTCCTCTCCCCATTCTATGCCTCCCCGCTGCTCCAAGGCGCCGACATAGTCATTCACTCTCTCACGAAATACATAAACGGCCATTCCGACGTCATAATGGGCGCTGCCATCCTCCCCTCTTCATCCTCCCCAGACCGTGATTACGACGGCCTCGCCCAAAAGCTCCGCTTCCTCCAGAACGCCCACGGTGCTGTCCCCAGCCCGTTCGACTGCTGGCTCGCCCAGCGCGGCGCTAAAACTCTCGCAGTGCGGATGAAAGCCCACGGCGTTAACGCGCTCCGCATCGCCTCCTTCCTGTCCTCTCATCCCGCCGTCGAGCACGTCATCTACCCCGGGCTCGCCTCACACCCGCTCCATGCGCTCGCACGCGCGTCTCTTAGTCCACACGCACAGCGCTTCATTGAGACAGAGTTCCTCCCATCCAGCCTTGCGCACGGTGTGCCATATGGCGGGATGGTCTCGTTCCGCGTACGCGGTGGATCGAGGGGCGCGGAGTCTGTTTTGGCGAAGTTAAACTTGTTTGCGCTTGCGGAGAGTTTGGGTGGGGTCGAGAGTCTGGCTGAGGCACCGGCGCAGATGACGCATGCAAGTATCCCGCCGGCGGAGCGAGAGGCGCTGGGTATTGAGGGGTTGCTGCGTTTGAGCTGTGGGATTGAGGAAGGGGAGGATTTGGTGGAGGATTTGAGGGGTGCATTGGATGCGCTTGAGGATGAGGAGAGTGGGAGTGGGTCATTGACGCCCTCGGATGTATGAACCTGGTGTAGCTGATGATACTAATGAGTTGTATTGATGATGGACTCTGCCCTAGAGGTTTGCATAGATTGTTTTGTACTGTTGCATACTTAATAGATGGCATTCTTCCTCGTTGCACTTAGCTGATGCGACTACACATAGTCTTCGACGTCCAACAAACGTGTCAGTGTTGCGATTTAGAAAAAAAAACGGGCTCGAGGGTGAGTGATAGCAGTACATATCATATTCAAGGAGATCAACTACGCAGAGATATCAGATACGTGATTCGAGGTTGTCACTGGTGGACCTGTAAGGAATTGCAATATTGGTTCCGCGGCAGCACTGTATAAGTAATTTGCGTCCGCAATCAGGACTCCAGCGTTTCGGGGCAGCCTCGAGGTCTGGGTGCAAAGATGCGCATTTCTAGCGTGATCAACTATTAGTCGTTCGGCACGCAGGCACTGCTACAGACGTCAGGCCACATGACTGTCGTATCAATTATGCACACTTACTTACTAAGATGATGGCGCGAATAAGCCCTTGGGTACCTCGCGAGAAGCTTTCGGTATAACTTATGAAGCAACAAGCCTTTTGACGCCCTTGAAGGCATGAAGTGAGCTATTGAGCAATGCCTCTGGCAACGTCTCCCCGTGTTTGCGCAACCTTGAATGATACTTTGCCTGATCTATAACGCGGCGGATGGTATTCCATGCCGCAAGAGCTTCTTCCGCTGTTGGACGTCGAGCTGGATCATCTGCCTTCAATGCGTTGATTAAAGGCGACAGGAAATGCAGATCCGCATATATCTAGTGGTAATAAGCCGAAGCGCCCGATACTTCGTAGCGAACGCGTACCTTGTAGAAATTGTCATCAAGTAAATAGCCGATGATGACCATGTCTATTTTGAAGGGATCGTGGGGTATTCCGGCCACGAGTTCTGGAGGGCGTTGTTCACGTCCTCGAAAATCAGAGACGATACGCGGTTGTCCTGGTAGGAAACGAGCTGAAATTCCAAAGTCGATAAAAAAGTACTTGACGTTTGCGTCGATGCGGTCGCAATGGTGGGCGGAATCAGTCATATCTGGCGAGAGACTACGGCGGATTGGATGCCACCCATTTGGATACATGGTGGTCGCGTCCATCATGATGTTCAGGCCGACGCAGTCGCTGTGGAAACGTTATGTTACTGAATCACAATGCGGAGGACTCGTTCTGACCGGTGAGCGACTCCATGTTTGTGCATAAATTGCAAGCCCTACGTGGAAAGTTTAGGCGCTGCGCCGTCAGAAATGTAGATCTCATACATCAAGAATCTGCTGAATGAACTCCACCACTTCTCCCATTACCATGAATTCTGGATCATTGAATGGTCGGAGCAGTGGCATAACGAGGTAGCAGGCATCGACAAGCGATTCATCAGGAATGAATTCAATCACTGGAACACAATGATTTGTAGGATCTCGTGATAATTGAGGTGACCGCAAGTACTCGCAGATGGCTCTCTCGTTTTCCGTGTAGGCTGGTCTAATCCATTTGATACACACGGTTCGACCAGTAGTTGGTTGTGTAGCATCGAGAATGTGGGGAAGCTAGGTGGATCAGGGTCAGTTATCATTCTGGTAAACGATTGATTGACAAACGTTTGGAATGACCGAATCTTCATAATAATCTTTGTTGCGATTCGTACCGAGCCATGATGCAGTCCAATCTGGATGATATCGCGGACGTAGCACATACCCTTTTCCCTGCAGGAAGTAGTATTGATTTGACCACCGCGTCTCGCTCGTATTGCGGTAACTTCCATCATAGACCATGACTAGTGTCGGTAGCAAGTTGGTTGCCAGCTACAATATTGATGCATGCATGATGCGGAAGATGCCGCCGAAGTTGTGGGTCCAAGTTGGTCGATGTTGACAATATTGATCGTTCAATAAATACTGCAAAAAGCACCAGTCCTCACGATAAACATGCTGCTATGGCATGGCGACTCTAAAAGGTCAAGGAATTCTCTCTACTAGCCCTGCATCTTGGTCACAACTGCAGTCATACACCGGCCCTTGACGCGCGACTTCTTTCCAATATGGACAACAATGCATTTTCATTCTATTCTAATGTGTTTGGGCTCTTCATAGGGGCAACAACGATACTTGGTGTCGTTCTTGGATTTTGTCGGTCTCATTTACCTAGCCAGAGGATCAAGGAACTGGAAGAATTACTTGAGGAAACTCAAACCCTATACGAATCTGCAGTGGAAGACGGTTTGTTGCCAGACGGGATACTTAGAAGCCAGATGGGAGAAAGACTTGCTGAGTACATCCAGTCTCCTGTGGCAACGTATTGCAACTGACAGACCTTGGCATAGTTTGCGCGAAGAGATGCTGATGCTGCGCCCCAAAGCATATAATGCGACAAATTTGCTTGAAGAATACCGAGAATTTTTCAAAGGACTCAGCTACTTCATTGGAGTCGTTTGTGGTGACGTGAAAGAGCTACGAGCATCAGTGGTTGTGAGTTCCGGGAAATATTCCAAATATGTTGTTATATTCACCCTGTCATGCAGACCACAACTGAAGCCGAACGACGCAGGACTGGTGCCAGCCGGGGCGACTACAACGCCGTCCAGCAGACATCCTCGCCAGCATTGCCTCGGGTATCCTGTGCGATGGAAATAACACCTGTCCCACGCCCACAATCCGATTCGCCGGGTCACTCATGCGGAGGACACACCATAGCGCACGCGGCTACGCCACAAGCACCATGTGGCATACATGATGCTGAGGTCGATTTGACGGAACTCATTGATACCACACCTGCGACTTTACCGGGTCAAAGATTCTCGCTTGATACAGCCTCCACGTTCTCGGATGACAGATCGTACGAGAATCGTACAACGGAATTCAAACTGCTTCCCAGAGCAGAGGAGAATGCATCTCCTCTGCTGTGCCACTCGTACCCGGAGCAGCAGGCTGTTGACACTGAATGAGATCAACGCGCTCGTGTTCAGTAACAAGTCGGAGGTATGACTGGGGGCAGCTATACTCCTCATATCAGAACGCGGACTATAGAGCGATGTGCGAATGTGTAAATACCTGTATTCATTTTATGCCCTCAATATAGCTAAACTGGCGAATACTCTGAACGAAGGGCCGTCGAAGACGAAGATATTTATAAGAGGACCAGAACAGAACATCACCGTAGATAGGATGGCGAGCGATAACCACTCAACGTCCATGGGAATAGCAGCCCCGAGGACTCGTCGCATGTGTTGCTCAGAAATCTCCAGACTTCCACGAACGCGAGGAAATTTTTGGATGTATCGCCCAGTGAAACCCGTTCTGGCGACTTCGGCTATGACGGAAGCATGCAGGTGAGCATGAGACACCGTAAGAAAGAGAGGTAAAGTATGTGGATGTTCCTCATGCGTTTACTCCTAGCTCAATAGGGCACGAGCGACTTGCCTACGGAGACTTGCGACAGTGACAAACTGGCACATGGACTTGGACCATGGAAAGTAAGCCTAAAGACGTACATGAGAACCGATGTCTGCAAAGCAAATCGCAACTCTCGAGGATTAAAGTCGAGTTCAGAGCTGAGGAATGTACCCATCCATAAAGACTCGCAGAGTGGTAAAGTCCTCAGCGCTGGTTAAAAAGAGTGTATTAGATAGTATGAGAAGGAGCGAACGACGATAAATACGACGGGGCGAAGCTCGAGAATGCTAACGCTAAGATGTACAGTGACCGGCCTGAAATCATGCTTTCGTAAAACTTGAGCTCAGGTACCAAAATCATGGGATGACGCGAACTCTACCTACCTGAATAAGGATATATTTATGTCAATGAATAGGCCCCACGAAGGCGGACGACACCATCCTTAAGTCGCTCCGTAATTATAGGACTCGCTGCTGGACGGTACTTAAACTCCTTGGAATATCTGTGGAATGCCGTCAGATCATGTACTTTTCGCCAGCACCTCCGATTCATGGTTTCAAGCTGACAACTCACCTTTCAGCATGAATGATTTTAGGTTCCGATCTCTGGGGCTTCAACTGGAATGCAGCCCAGAAGAGGAACGCAACAACAAGCAAAAGTGCGACGCGCTTCCAAAGGGACGGTGCGGGACGATTAAAACGCGGGTCTGCATGGAGTTGCTTCATTTGAGACTGAAGTTCTGTGTCGTCAGCCTCTGTTTCAGTAAAATCGTTTGTTTGGAGTGCCTGATACTGCGCTGACATGACAGCGACAAGTGGAGGTTAGGTCGGTCGGAGTTTCAAGTCTACACGTCACAGGTTTGAACTACATATGACATTTTCGATGGACTATGCCAAACGTGTACAGGGATCGTAAAACAATAGTTTTTCGACAGAGTTCAATGCATATGTGCTGATTTATCATTTGAAGGCCGCCGCATCAAGATCCATAATCCCTTCAACAGCATGTGTAACGTGACAGCTGAGGGAATTTCAAATCTCCAAATTTCCTGTGAGCCCTGCTCACTGCTCGGCGCTCAGAAGCCTGACTCCAGTCTGGCATTAAGTATGCCCTTAGTCTCAAATGATCCCAGTTGGTGGCCGCAAATCAATCTGAATCGTGTTTTTAGCTATGCCATGGGTTCGTGGAGAGCAAGTCATATATGATGGTGGTGTGCTCACTC
>MU837076.1:34351-48565 GCA_029603245.1 Rhizopogon salebrosus TDB-379 | reverse complement strand
TTGTGACCTTCATCACGACGGATGTTGATCCTAATCTGACAAACTGGACGATGGCACTTGCAGAAGAGTACTCCACTTCTGTTGTGGGCGGCGCGAAACTCTTGTAAGTGCATGACCCTGTTCTCGCAGTGCTCGTGTATAGACCTTTGTGCGCAAAGTGCTGGTGCAGGCTCAGATCACATGTCATGGCACCGAGCGGGATTCCCTGCCATATTTGCCGCCGAGGGTGATCCATTCAAGACATTTAACCCATACATCCACACGTCCGGAGACAGGATGGACCTTGCTAATGGAGAGTTTTCATTTGAGGTGCTTTTACCCAGTTTGCATTGCATCGTGGACAATTGCTAATGTAATATAACAGCATGCTCTTGAATTTGCGAAGGTGGCTGTTGGGTTCGTGATTGAGCTTGGTGGATGGGTAGAATAACTTCGCGATGATGGAGGATACTATAACTCAGTCATGGGAGCAACTCCGATGACATTGTGATACCAAGTTACTAGGTTTTAACCATATACATACGTAGTACGTACAGGAATCAACAGGCATAGGGTTGGTGGGAGGGGTGAAATGCGAGACTCGAGCGAAAGTAGGCCACAACCTCATCACGACGGTTCTTGGCGGCAGCAGTCTCTGAATCGCTGCCTGTCGTGCTTCCTGTAAGGATGTCTCGAAGGAGAGTATTTCAGGGCTGGCGCGGGTTTGGAACGGACCGAGGATGGGTATGTGAAGGAGGACGAGCCCTACACCCTCTGACTCGTTCGAGGAACTATTTCTTTTCGTCGGGCCGAGGACGGGAGTCAGGAAGGATTAGAGTACATATCATATATAATTCAGGTACCAGGAAGAGCTTGTGACATTAATGATGATTCATGCCATGACAGATTCGACCTGCGGCCGGGGGAATTATGGTGGTCTGCTTACACCATTTGAATTCCATGCCCAGCCTGGAGTTTGAAGGCGATTTGATTACAGAAATGCCTTACCATTAGCACTCCTTCCAGTACTGCCACATGTAACATAGTACAAACATCCAGTCAATTCCTTTGCACACTGCATGCCACCGGTCTTGTAATACGTACATGATGGAATATAAAAAATGCATAGATTATGGTTTCCAAGCGAGCCTGTTCTCCAGGTTATTTGCAAATATCTGTTTAGGCCCTCCAATGACCGGTTCGAGATCATTCGTCACTTCAAAACATCGAATCAAATCCTTGACGCTACCGCCACTACTCCGTCTTGCCCGGCGATCGCCTGTGTGTGTATGATGGACGGGCTCCGGCGATATGTGACGGAGATCTATGAGGCGCTTTGGCTGGATTTTGCACAGCTGCGCGCGTCTTTGTCGAGGTGAGGTATGGTGAAGATTAACAAGATCCTTGTGCGGTTTATGCCGCTGCGAAGGTTTCCGCGCTGGTGTCATAACGGGTTTGCGACGGTCTACTATGTCTCTGGGAGGAGGAGGCAAGGGAGGACGGTCTCGAATGGGGTGGTCGTCAGGTTTAATATGTACACGGTGGGGGAGGAATGATGTCCACGTTGGAAGCCTGGAAAAGAAGCCCGACTTTTCAGCCCGAGGATCTGATGGTACAATGGTCGATTGAGACCTAGCTGCGTAAGATAATGTATTTATGGGAACAGTTGTGTCAATAGCATTGGCTTCGTCGAGGAGGTCACGATATCGCGGTATGCGCGAGAGCAGTGCAGGGGAGACATTCGCAAGCGTGGACAAGTCATGAGACATGAAGCTTGTGAACGATAGTGTTGAGAGGTCGGTTCGTGCAGCCCGCTTTTTGACGAGGACTTCGACTCTCGCTAACAGGTTCTCCCTGACTACGTGTCAGTCAACATGGCAGCAGAAATCGTAAGTGCTAACCAACTCCAGGGGGATCCCAACCCCGCCACCGCGTCATGACCTCCAACCACACGTTCGAATCGCATCACTACCGCCTCCCTGTTGACCTCCTCGGGCGCAATCATTACTCCATGGCTTTCTTCAGAAAAGCATTTATCCAAAAGCCTCCAGTCTTCACGCCTCCATTCGCCCGCCTTGGGATTATACCCAGGTTCGGGGCACGGTGTACTCGAGGAAGGACGAGACGCTTGCTCCTCGGAGTGACCAAAACTACTCCGAGAAGGTGGTTTTACAGGTGTATGTTGCTCAATAAAGGTCTTGTCCTGCATGATATCTTCAATATCACACAACGGCGTCCTATGCTCCAGGTCGTGGATTGCATGCCGACCCTGCATCGAGCTGTGACGCTTCCCGATACCCGCATCAACAGATGTGCGAGGCTTGCGGACGGCGCGTTTAGACGAGGCAAGTACGCAGTCGTAGTCGTGCTGAGTGAATGATAAGTTTAGATTCTGAGAACGAGGAGACAGAGGCACCTACTAATCTCAAAATGGCAGCGGCTCTTGCTGCTGCCTTCGGGTCGCTACCTGTGATTCGTACGACATCACTTTCAACGTCGACGTCAGAGTCATGACCCTCTTCCGCGCCGATGTGAAGGTCGCTGGTCGGCGAATCGCTTGATAGATCGGACGACGCAGGGGGCACTTCCACGATGTCCTCAAACACACACTCAACATCCAACGCATCCAGAATATTTGCCTCCATGCCCCCATCTTCGCTATCTGCAACATCCATATCGTGTGGATCAGGCAAGCTCCTGTCCAATCGTGCCTCGTACGGGAATGGGCTTACTGGCCGACCCCATTCCTCTATGCGTGCCTTTGTACCGCTGGTTGGCGGGTCCGCCTTCGTGGGGATATGAAACATCTTGAAACGGCCTGTGTACTCGCCCTCGCCCTCGCCTTCCGAATCGCTATCCGTCCAAGCGTCCCATTGAGTGTCCTGACCATCGGGGTGTGTACTGGTGGGAACCAGTGGCGAGCTTGAGAAGACTGGGGTCGCTCTTAACCTGACGGTCGGCCTTGGGCGCCTTGCGCTCAACAATAGCGGGTCTTCTGTTGGACTGGGAGGTCTAATGGCACTCAAGTCAATCTCCGGAGGTTCCCTCTTTACACTGCTCTGTCTCCCTCCATTTCTCCGCGACGGACGTGATGGCTGTTCTTCATTCATAAGCAATCTTGTGCGCACGTACTATGCCAATACAGTTACTCACCGTCGCACTCTTCTTTCTGGGACTCTTCAGCATTTGTCTTACATCCGTCGTATTGTCACGGTTCTGGTCTAAGTTCTAGCTTCGCGGTTTGCATCGCACGTGATTCCATGGTTTGTTGATTAGTGTGGAATATAAACGTCATCTGAATTTGGGAATTTGGTTTGGTACGTGGGGTCGTGAAGGTCGTCAGTATCGTACGTGAGAAGTCTAAACTTGTCATCTACAGGATAAGCTAACGCGAGATAATGCTTTCGCTCTGCCCTCTCGGTCTGCTGTTGAGATCTCCCGACTGCGAAGACCGTTTCATGCCCAATGACGAATCATCGTTCGAACGAGAGAAGAAGTTATCCTCGCCCTCATAGGGAGACGTTCCGGAATTTATCTGCCACGCCATTCATGAGAATTCCGAAATACGATGCCCCGCGAATATAGACTCACCCACTGCTTGAGAACATCTGCCACACGAGTCGCTTCCTCGAGATTAAAGGTCACATCGGTCCCCTTCTTGCCATGGAGGCGCATGAGCTCGCTCAGCGATCTGCTCTTTCCACTCCCGTTCGTTCCAGGAGTGCTGTGGTGGTCCTGCGCACTCTCCCCCGGAAACAGTACAGAGTTTCGCAGTGCTTGTGGCGTCTGGGGCGCGATAATATCGCTCTCTGAGCGGTCCCAGTCCTCATTCGAGTTCAGTGAGAAGTTGCTCATCGTAAAACTCTCCTTTGCCGACATAGAATACAGCCCCAGTTCGCGGCAAGACAGGATGGGAATAATGGTGAAGTAAGTCGTAAGTATGCAGGGAGCAAGCACTCCATGGCATATCACAAGCGAAGCGGAGTTGCAAAGGTTCGCAGGACTCTTGAGCTGTTTTCTGGGTGAGACGAAGCATAATGAACGTCCGTACTAGGTACTGCTACCAATTCCCTCGTAGTACTTATCCTCAATATCATTTGGACTATTTCGACATGCTTGGGTAAGGTACTCCATCCTATGTTTACTTGGCATGCCCTCAGTTTAGTTTCCCTTGCTGTCTCTGACAAACAAATATGTGACATTGGCGAGGAAGGTGACATTAAGACAAGAGCTGACCACCATAACCGAGTCTCCCCAACATCCAATTAACCCACAGCGTGTTTATGTTGATATTTATGCCCATGATCGAGTAACCTTCATACCTTGAGATATTGTAGGATCACACGGGAGGGTCAACTCACCAGTCTGGTTCAATTTCTGATAGTATTCTTATCCTAATAAACGATGAGGGTTAGTCTACCCTCGTCACATGTAAGCCAGACATACTGTGTCTTTTTAGTTTCCTCCACTTCGTGGAAGACGACCCATCCAGTCCGCGACTTTCGAGTGAAAAGCACGGATGTCGGGTGGACATACAGGGTCTACACAATTGAACAACGGTGAACACACATAATAAGTTGAGCAATTCCTTACTTTATTTCCCTTCACCGAACGGTACGTTCCATCTGCGACCCACCGAGCGCCGTTGCGCCAATACCCACTCACCAGACATTGCCGAAGTCGCTTAGCATCACCCTCACAGCTATGGAGCGGTAAGTTGAAGCGAATCATATATTTCTTCAGTTGGGACCGAATCGATACGGCTCGTGACATGGCACGAAAGTTGAGGGCGTGGGCTTTGCACCACGATGAAGATCTACCATATTTCGTGAAGGCATTAAACGCTACAAAACGTGAGCGATCAGATGTTGGCCAGAACGACTAAGATACCATTTAAGAGTGTCAGGTGGTCCTGATACTAATGTCAGATTGCTGGATTATGACAGATCAAGGTGAGGCATACCCCTTCTTCGGCTGTGAACTTCCGCCTCTCCAGTTCTGCAATTGCTCCGGGTGCACCATCAGGTATGATGAATGCATCCTACAGACAATCGGTATGAGGTATGACAGGAGACCGAACCGATGGGGCACTCACTTGTATTGAAACCATGGCGGCAATTGTAAGAATTTCTTCACCGCAATTGAAATCCTTAGAAGCAAAAAGCTGCCTGTGCATCAGCCACGCAAAGATGTCGTCAAAAACTCATAAAGCATACCATTCTGGCTATATTGACCTCGATGGGGAATTCTGCAACTCGCTCGCCAACTGGAGTAAGGCGGCCATCGTCACCAATCATCCCTGCAGCAAAGAGGCCTTCAAGGGCACGGAGAACGCTTTCTGCTGGAGGAGCCGAAACCCACTCAAACTTCATAAGATCATCTATGCCTAGAGATTTCAGTTGCAGGATGGGAGTGGTCATATCAGTGCGGGTGATCTCAGGGGGTGTGCTTGTAGGAAGAGAGGCGAAAACGGATTCAGGGTATAAACGATAACAAATTCCTGGCGAGGTCCGTCCAGCACGGCCAGCCCTCTGTGTGGCGGATGCTTGGGAAACAGTAACTGTCGATAGTGAGGCAAGGGATGTGGTTGGGTTGTATGTCCGTATCTGCAGCCTGTGAGGCGACGCAGCCTAGAAGGTAACATGAAACTTACTTTTACAAATCCGCTGTCAATAACAAACTTTACTCCATCGATGGTGACGCTGGCCTAATTCCATTATGAGATGCCAAACCACCAAAGAGGTGTAGCTTACTTCTGCGATGTTCGTGGCAGCGATAACCTTTCGCGTCCCTCGTTCTGCAACATTGAACACCCTGAGCTGTTCTTCCATGCTTAAGCCAGCGTGTAAGGCGAGAGGAATTATCTGTGTCGCTCCTCGCGGAAGTCTAGATAGCGTTAGGGTGTGCATGTGCATCGTGATCAGACGGAGGGAAAATGAGTGCGTACGTAGGGATAAGTTCTGTGAGTTCCTCTAAGCATCTTTCTATTTCCTCGCGTCCCGTCAGAAATATCAGAATGTCGCCTGTGCCATGCTGTGGATGGTGGGTTAAGGGCATAGAACAAGAGGATTTGAAGACGCACATGCAAGTTAATATTCCATGCAACTTCAACCGACTTCCTCACATAGTCTGGAGCAGGCTCTTGAAGATACGCAACCTCAACGGGAAACATCCGTCCTTCCAGACTAATAATAGTGGCTTCGTCTGGATGTGTCCCCGAAGTGAAGTATTCCAAGAATGACCTGGCGTCCAAAGTAGCCGACGATACTATGAGTCTAAGTGAAGGGCGCTTGCGTCTAATTCTGCAAATCGCGCCATATTAATTGGATGGCTAGGAGATAGAATTAAGGTGTGATGGACAGACTTTTTCAAGACACCCAGTAGTAAGTCTGTGTAGAGACTTCGCTCGTGAGCCTCGTCAATCTGGCAAAACATTGAACGGACGCGCTGGTACGTGTTTTTTTTGCATCACTGACCATAATAACGCTGTAACGCGAGAGGAGTGGATCGATCAGCGTCTCTCGAAAGAGCATGCCATCAGTCATGTAGCATATCCGGGTTCGTTTCTTATCGCTGACGTCCTCAAAGCGAATGGTGTATCCGACCTATGAAGGTACTGTCAACGATGTAAAGTCACATCAACTGGTGCTGTACCTCATCTCCAAGAAGGGTACCGACTTCTGCTGCAACTCGGACGGCGACAGATGTCGCTGCGACGCGCCGGGGTTGGGTGCATGCAATGACATTGCCTTCGGACGCCCATCCAGATTCCAGGAGATACTGTGGTAGTTCTCAGCCTATAGTGAGATGGAACTTGAATTATCGGAGATATTCAATGAATTCTTACGAGTTGTTTTTCCTGACCCTGTTTGACCAACAACGATTGTAACGCCATACTTTTCTACACAATGTAAAATCTTTTGGCCTAGACAATACATTCTGAGGTAGTATAAAACAAACGGGGCTACTGGACATACGGTGTTTCCAAATGGGCAATCGTTCACGCTGCGCTTCTAGGGAAAGGGAACCGTGTGAGGGTGCAGATTGAACAACATTGCCTTCCTCCTCTGTTGCTCTGTCAAGGGTACTTCCGGGTCCAGCAGTTCCTGGCTTCCAGAAGGTCAAGGTGGACATGGTCGGCGAAGTGATCAAGTGTATATATAGACGTTTGTTTGGAACTAAGGGCTTTGCACGCAATGTACAAATAACCACCAATAACACGCTCATCCACTAGTTCAACGTTGGCACTAGACTAGTGCCGCTTGAATACATTGCTCTTTTGATTTCCCTTTAGATGGATGCACGAGAAGATCTCCCAAAAATATCAGTTGAGACAGAACAGGATTGGCGACGCCTTCAGCGGAATATTTCAACTGCCTTTCTCGGTAGACTGGACTTGGAACTTCAATCACAAGGTGCCAGCCACGATATAGATACATTTCTGCCTCACATGAATCAAGTAAGCGGGTATTTCTCTTTCAGACGTGGAATACTGAAGACTGTCAGTTTCTCGATACGCTCTTTGCGATAACTAGACCAAATCTTCGTATCAACGGACGAACCACCGAAGAACCGCCCGAAGACGATGAAGGTGAGCACACGAGATCAGACCGAACTACTGTCGCTCATTGACCATAGAGATGGAGCCTTTTGACGAGGCTCTTGATCGACATATTTGGTCGCTTTCTGATCAGCGGCTGAAGTGGGATAGGGAAATTGCAAGTCGTCGGCGGACACGTCCCGCTGAAGTCGAAATGCTGGTTCATGAGATTCACAATCAACACCGTGATGTTGACGTAGTTGATACAACTCAGGGTTCTGATCCTCCTGATGTGGATGGTTCGTGTGTATGTTGAATGGGAGAACACGTCTAACCCACCGGTAGATCACACACTGGATCCTGAGGTCGAAGAGACTTTCGTGAATGCTGTTGCCATGTCAGCTCAGCTGTCTCAGGTAGGGTTCTTTCTGTTGCCTAACACCGTATTTATATGCTTTCTGCAGTCCATTTCCATGGTGTACGAACGGGCAAACAGGTTTCCTGCTGTTGCGAGCGAGGTCAAGGCACTCAAACCTTGATATATACATACAATACTCAGCGAACTTTTCATGAGCCCCTGAATCCGCCTCTCCCGAAACCCCCACTACCGCGACTACTTCCCCTGAAGCCCCCTCCTCGGCCACCCCGGTCGCCACCAAAGCCACCTCTTCCCCCACCGCGAGGAGCACCTCGTCCTCGCCCTCGTCCACCAGGGGCCCCGCGTCCCCGCGGCCCACCTCCACCGCCCCTTGTGGTCCCACGCCCACGTTCTGGAGATGATCTATATTGAATCCAGGCTTAAATAAAATAGGAAGAGACATACTTGTTACACCTAGAACAATAAATCTCAGGAATAAACCAGAGAGACCTACAGAATAAAGCTTACCTGCAACTTTTGGTTTTGGGAGGAATCGCTCAATGGGTAGCAATTTGTCTCCTCCGATATATACCTTGTCTCCTTGCTTGAAGCTACTTGCAACCATACCTTCACCCATTTTGACTGAAAAGTAAACTTCATTTATGGGGCCAAGGATCTCGTCGACCTTGCCTATGACGGACTTGTTTTGGAGGTAGATGGGGGCGTTGAAGTATGGAACCCTATCTGATATAAGAGACGAGCACAACATTTCGTCTTCTACAGCGTGCATAAATGTGCCCATCTCTGCAAATGTACGATGAAAATTGTGACGCGAAATTTGAGGTAGGAGTCTCTCTTACCTACGACAGTGGCTGGAGGACCAAAATCACGTTGCTGGAATCCTCCGCGTCCTCCGCCGCGTCCTAAAACGATGATGAGTCGACACTGAATGCTCGTGTATTGTATTTCGTACCTCCACCTCTGCTGAAGCCTCTTGTTCCTCGACTCATGGTGTAAGTAGATGAAAAACAATATGCTTATATAAGCAGAATAACCAGTTGACATTTGCGCTTATACGCACTTGTACTTGTCGCAGAGTCAGAGACCTCGTCCTGTCCACAAGCCTTTATTTTCTGTTCCATGAGCTTCTTTTTTCACCACCCTTCCAGCTTAGAAGGCGAGTTCACCCTCAAAGATCTTCCAGACAAGCGTGGTAGCGACACCGTGCTCCTGAGTTCCCGGTTATGGTCATGTGTGTCTGCACCGCAGGATTCCCGTGTTCTTGTTCATATATCGCCGAGCGACTCAATTGCGCCCCTATTAACCTCTAAAGAGCTGGAATACCTGACTTGTTGGGCGAGCGAGGATCCCGATGTGCGTCCCTTACATGCGATCATGTTTTGTTCCGTGTAATCATTACCACAAGGTTGAGTATATTGCAATTCCACCTCACTGGTCAGATTTGTACCCTCAAATTTTCGGATCTTTCAATGGACGACGGAGCCTGTACCTGTCTGCTACGGAAGATGTCTCGCTCTTGGAAGTGGTTTTGACAGCCCAAACTCCTGACGCATATAGTTTTGCATTATCACATGGCTCTGCCCTTGAGGAGTGGCTCTTTAACTCGTCGCTGGTTATCCGTAATGGTGAAGAATTGAATCTTCCCAGAACGTTATTTCTCTCGAATGGCAACGCCTCCGAAGCACTCCCGTCAATGTTCAGCTCATACCGCTACAAGGTTGACGTCGTATATCCATACTCCCAAGGGATTGTGCAACGAAATGTCACGCAGGTCATGGTGGCCTGTTATGACGAAGGAGCAGAAATTGAAGGAGGCACGTCAACTAATGGCACATACTCATCCGACCCCGAGATAGCTTCCGAACCCGTCGAGATCAGCGAATCTTTTCTCATCACTGCTGTTATTTCGGCAAACGTAGCTCATCATCATGCTCCATATGAGGGTGAGTCTTACCGGTTTGAATATCCTTCTAATATGAGTCAACATTAGCAGCCACCGCAACAAATGCCTGTTTCCAACTTCAGCCACTCTTGCGAGAGAATCGATATGTTCCTAACAATGATATTGCTCTGTACATGCGAACATCCGATTTTCGTCGAGTTGGCGTCCTTGATGGAGACTGGGTGTGTCAATTCGGCTTATTTGTCATGAAATTAAATTTACTGTGCTCAGACTATCGTGAGCAACCTCGAATCATCCCAGGCAAGGCTAGTGCGGGTGTTTGCGCATGATTGCAAATCAGTGCCTTCGTGAGTTCTTACTAATTATTTGCCTTCCTATGCTGAAGAGATTTGCAGTGGTGTTGTGAAAGCTTCGCCGTCGCTAATTTCCAACATCCGTGCGGACTCTTCCGGCTTGGTGTGGATTCGTCCGAGCCCTTTTGGTGACAGTCAGCCGGCGATACCGGTCGCTCGAGCTCTTACTCTTTCTCGCGTTGCATCTCCTTTTTCCACTGGACGCAGGTTCGAGACTCTTTTTCTTCAGGAGATACAGTCCTACTTCAGCTCTTGCAAACGCATGGTCAAATCAGGAGATGTAATTAATGTGTGCATCGATACCGACGACGCAGAAGTCGCTGATAAGCTTGACAAAGACAAACTTCCCATACACCGGTGAGCTTAATCCACACAAGGCATTTAAAGGCCTGAACGCCATGTTGGACACTAGGCGGTCGAACGGCAACGCAGTGATGTCCTTTGTTGTGAACGAAGTTGACTACGATCCTACCAATGCCGTTGGTGACTATGGCGTCCATCGCCAGTTTACTCTAGGCACCTACGGTTGTTTCGTCGACTCCCACCGTACTCGAATCATGCAACTCGGAATCCAAAATAAAAGCTCACCAGATATACTCAGTGTGAATGGCATTCGTGAGGAATATATATTTGCAGCATTGAGAGATGCTTCACTGACAAGCGTGTAGATGATGCTGGTGCCCCATCGGGAGAATCAGCCTTTTCGGCTGGTGCAATAGAGACAATGACTCGTTTGTCGGAGGCGACTCGATTCAAAGGAGCTGTAGAATTTGGCATTCAGCCGTGTCTACTTATCTCAGGAGCTCGAGGGTCTGGGAAGTTTACGATGGCCTCCTCTATAGCCCGACAGCTTGGAATCCATGTCACGGAGGTGCGGTGAATCACTGAGCTTGTAATTCACACGATTTATCTCCTGTCGGCAGATTAACTGTTTTGATGTAATTTCGGATAATGAGGCCAGGGCAGAAGGCAGCTTAAGGGCTCGAGTTGAAATAGCAAGTTCATGTGCCCCATGCGCGATCGTGATTCGGCACCTAGACGCGTTGGCGCAGGCTGCTCCAGCTACGGAGGCGGGGAAAGGTGTATACGTATTTCTTTGCTTTCCATCTTTTTCTTAACCAGCATCAGGTACAGCAATGTCGCATGCCCTGTATGATTGCCTAGCAGACGTGGAGGCTCGTATGCAATCTACTGGCTTACAGATCTTCGTTATTGCAACTGCAACTGAAACATCCAAGATACCTCCTGTTCTGATCTCGCGCTTTACAAATGAAATCGTTTTAAAGGTGGGATCAGTATTCTCCGTTCACACAGCATTTCCTTACACCTCCCTGTGTACTTCCTACAGGCTCCGACTGAAGCAGAACGATCGGGCATAATATGCCATTGTATAGACGACTTCAAGCTTGCTTCCGATGTTTCAGTGGCTTCTTTTGCCATACAGACTGCTGCACTAGTTGCAACTGATATAATCGACTTCTTGACACAAGCTGAAGTTATTGCCGTTAAAGAGTCACTGTATGGTCAGAGCCTTTCGAGGTGACGATCTTGCTCATCACTATGTTTACAGGGACAGAACTAATAGAACATTGTCTTCGAGTCCCATAGCTATTCGAGCGAACCAGTTGGAATCCTCACTTTTGAAGGCGAGGATGACATTTGCTCGAAACATCGGGGCTCCGAAGATTCCTTCAGTTATGTGGGAGGACATCGGTGGACTGTCAAAAGTGAAGAACGAGATATTGGATACCATCCAACTTCCATTAGATCACCCCGAACTGTTCATCGATGGATTGAAGAAGCGTTCAGGTGTGCATATTTTCTAGTTTCCAACTTAGCTATTAACTATGGAGCCATATACAGGAATCTTATTATATGGCCCCCCGGGAACAGGAAAAACGCTACTCGCAAAGGCGGTGGCAACTTCATGCTCCTTGAACTTCTTCTCAGTGAAAGGACCAGAACTTCTGAACATGTACATTGGAGAGTCCGAAGCAAACGTTCGACGCATATTTCAACGTGCTCGGGATGCAAAACCATGCGTCATATTTTTCGATGAGCTTGATTCTGTCGCGCCGAAGCGAGGCAACCAAGGAGACTCGGGCGGTGTTATGGACCGTATTGTAAGCCAGCTTCTCGCTGAACTTGACGGTATATCTGCTGGGGGGGAAGGCGATGTCTTTGTTATCGGAGCTACCAATCGCCCCGACCTTTTGGACCCGGCTCTTTTGCGGCCTGGAAGGTTTGTGGAACATTCTCTGTGTAATCGGCCTCACGTCCATTCCTCAGGTTTGATCGAGTGTTGTATCTCGGAGTTAGCGAGACACACGAAGCGCAGCTCGATATCCTCCATGCCCTCACGAGAAAATTCAAGCTCAGTCATGATCTCAACCTTCCAAATGTTGCTACAAAGTGCCCATTCCACTACACAGGAGCCGACTTCTATGCATTATGCTCGGACGCAATGCTAAATGCACTAAACAGGAAGGTTTCCGAACTTGATAGTAAAATTGGTGTGTTCGGAAACTCAATATGTGATATGTTCTAATGAAATACAATGTAGCACAACTCAATATGCAGTTAGAATTTGGACAGCAACTAACACCCCAGTACTATCTTACTGAGATGGCTGGGTCAGATGACTTGGATATTTTGGTTACTCAGATGGACTTCATGCGTGCACTAGATGAGCTAGTTCCCAGTGTCAGTGCAGTAGAGATGCAGCACTATGCTACTATTCAGGCAAGATTCATGCAGAAGATTGTAGAAGATATATAGCTGATTCTAGAGGAGAATTGTGTGTCTGATGGGCTCAGCTGTAGTGCTGTTATAGCTAGGTTACTAGTTCTCGCTGGCTGTGCCAGCTTGAGCCACAAAGCTATGGGACCACTGCTAGGCAAATAGTTACTTGACAAATACAAGCATGTAGTACTGAAAGGTATAACCTCAATGTACTACTATAGAGTTACTTAAGTGTAGACTATGAAAATTGTCCAAGTAACAAGTGTGATATTATGTATCCATCTACATCAGGAAAACCCCCTGGGCTATATAGTAAGTTATAGACAGATGCCTAAATATAGGTAACTATACAGCTATTTATAGTCAATATAGTGCTAAGACTCTTCCTCTGGTGAGTCTCCTCCATCTTTCTCTTCCTCTGACTCTCTGTCCTTCAAGGTTCCTGCCTCCTTCCTCCTGCTCCTGCTGGTCCTGGTCCTCCTGCTCTTCATGCTCCCCCTACTTCTCCTGCTCTTTCTGCTCCTCCTTCTCATCCTGCTCCCCCTACTCATCCTGCTCTTTCTGCTCCTCCTTCTCATCCTGCTCCTCCTTCTCATCCTGCTCCTCCTTCTCATCCTGCTCCTCCTTCTCATCCTGCTCCTCCTACTCCTGCTCCTCCTGCTCTTCCTGCTCCTGCTCCTCCTGCTTCTCCTGCTCTTCCTGCTTCTCCTGCTCTCCTGCTCCTCCTGCTCCTCCTGCTCCTCCTGCTCTCCTGCTCTCCCTGCTCTTGCTCCTGCCCTGCCCCTCTGGTAAGTTTCTTCATGTTTTCTCTTATAATTTTCACATTTTTGACCCTCTCCTTCAGGTCTCCTCTCCCTCTACTCTTCCTGTTCTATCTCTGGTAAGTTCCTCTAGTTTTCCTTTAATAATTTTCGCATTTTTGACCCCCTCCATCAGATCTCCTCTCTGGCATCTCCTTTCCTCTTTCTGGTAAGTGTATTTTACTGTCCCTTAGATTTGGTAGTAGTAGTAGGTTAGATTTGGTAGCTAGTAGTTTAGATTGATGTATTAGGTACTTTGAATTGAATTGCTTGACCGCTTTTTTTGACTTTTGAGTGCTATAATGGCTACTAAGAGCTATTATGAGCTATAATGAAAAGGTATATGAGAATAATTTGACCTTTTCATAATGGCTCATAATAGCTATTATGACAGATGTTCAAAATATGTCAGTCATTATGGCTACTATGGAGGCCACCTTGCCATTATTAGTATAAATGGTATAACAGCCATAATAGCTACTAGTAGCTATTATGAGCCATTATGAGCCATTATGAGC
>MU837075.1:94855-137418 GCA_029603245.1 Rhizopogon salebrosus TDB-379 | reverse complement strand
TACAACATATTCCATCAGTAAATATGGGTTGAACATGCTGGTATGAATATGGCGCTGCATCCGTCCAATTATTACATACACATACATACAACTTGAACACAGTTGAGCGTTGACAACGTTGACATACTCACATACACACCATGTCGCCTGCCATTGCCTAAACGTAAGTTCAAACGGGTTTTCCTATCCCTCAGGGCACCTCCCTTCGCCTTCACGCGGTCAGCAACCGTCTTTCGCGCCTCCGAGTTCCTACCAATCCTCATGCGCCCAACTGTTCGCCTTCCCTGACAAGTGCAGTACCCAAGTGCACCATTCCTGCCTTCCTGCACCATCCAGTGCACTCTCATCGCCCTTCAATACTTTCCCGGCTCTCCAGCACATTTCCAACTTTCATGCCATACTTGCCACTTGCACCCCGCTATACCCTCTCGCTACCGTCCACCGATACCTTCCACCTTCTCGTGCCACCCAATGTACTCGCTACCACCACCCTCCTGCGTCTTGCCGGCTTCTTCCAGAGTTTCACGTCCCACTCGCCAGTGCGGGGTCAGCGAAGGATGCTATTAACTGGTATAAAATACATTCCACTGTTTCGTAGTACCGTGTTAGTGCTTAATATATATGTTCATTTGTGTTGATACACGCGGGTAGACCATGCAAGGGTATCTATACAGCACATTACCCGCAGTAAAAACCTGTACCCGCTCCTTAAGCCTTAACGCCCATATGAACTCCGGAGCGGGTATGGGTTGTATAGAGACCCGAGGAATGTGTTTGCATAATAATATACAGTGTACGTGTGTGAAGCGCTGGCTGTGTGTATATGCCGTGTGTGTGCGTGTATAATAATTGGACGGATGCAGCGCCATATATGAATGATCTCAATGAGTCACATTGGTACGCCGACACTCACATCTATGTAGACTTATAAGCTTGCAAAGGAGCGCTCTGATCTAATCCCGTTCCTTGTCCACCCCGGCTGGGTAAAGGCAGGTAAGTGCTCGAGGTTGCATTTCGTCTATGAGAGCCATCTCATGGGTCCACAGATATGGGCGGGAGTAGTGCGAAGTTGGAGGCGCATGAGAGCGTGGCCGGCATCGTCCAAGTCGTGACACATGTTACAGCCAAAGATGCAGGACGATTCATAGACTATACGGGACAGACTGTTCCATGGTGATGATAGCGTGTGTATCTTGTATCATTAAGTTGGAAATGTCCACGATAACTACATTGTCAAAATAATTACATATTTGCTTCGTGCCCAAACATAAAAACCGATAATAAATCCAGAGCGGCCGAAGTTGTGTCAAACAGCACTCATGCGTGGCAAGTCTTAAATGCAGGAAGTCTGTACGTGGCGGCTATCAGTGTGTAGGAGTGGGAACGGGAGTACTATTATGTGTACTAAATGGTGTTGGCAAACAAAGCGTTCTGCAGCTGTAGATTTCCATGCTATGAATCGTGGTAAGTGCCACTGCCATTCTGGACTTGATTCATACCCTTCCGTATCGCACAGCATATCCTGGAATCCGGCTTGGGTTAGGCGAGACGCTCAGAGACCCTATCGCAGCGCCGAGGACTGACATAGTATGAACCATTACATTCCACAAAGGGAAGCATTGACCTACTGAACCGTGGTGGCAACCGTAATGGGGTCACTGAAATGAATAGAATGCATCATAAGACAACACCCATGCGTCTGCTTCCACAGGGGCAGAATTGACCGCTAGCACGTAGACTGAGTTGGTCGTGCCACCCGTAACGTAGGTGGTCTCCCAGCATGTCCCACATAACGTGCTTGCCGCTGAAGTAATTCCTAGAGGTCCCATGATACTAGGGTACACGGGAATCCTATCAATCCAGAGAGCCCCAGGGAAAGTGCAAGGTGGAATTGACATAGGGGTCATACTAACTATCATTTCACATGATGCTGGGGGTTTATTGTGCGAGCAACGGAGGACGAGTGCAGCAAGTAGGAAAGAAGACGCTGTGAATTTCATTGCGGACAAGACGTGTTTCTGACGAGTTCAAGTCGAAAATGGAAATCGATAGCCCTTTCAACTTGTCCACCAGCGACAGCTATGGGCTCGACCGCATGGATCAACCGGAGATCTCCGACTGTATAAGAAAGATAAACATCATCAGACCCATCAAGGTAGAAGGTAATTCGACTCAGGTGGACATCGGACTCCGGCACTGACGCAGATAGTTATTTAAAATCACGACTATTGATGAAGTGATCTGTTATTGACCCTTTGTCAATGCCATCTGACCCTTTGCATGCATTTTTATTTGCCTCCCAGGACATGGTCGATATACATGACTAATAGCAGGAGGAGTGATCTCGGACAGGTAGTGCACGATGCTCGAGCCTCTGGAGAAGGGATAGACAAATCGGTGGTGCAAACGTTGCGAGGGAGAAGGAACTAGAGGCACAGCGTCAATAACACGACCTGCAGCGTACTCAAGACTAGGCCAGAACAGAGTGATACGGTCGATATACCATTACCGCACCAAAGAAACCCAGGATACAATGCATCCCACGATAAAGACGGACGCCCATTTTCTGACTTCTTTCCGCTGGATATCCCATACATGCATCTCGTCTGTCAGCGTCAGGAGAGAAGTGACAGTGGCTGACGGTACCACCGATAAAGATGGTGTTCCTGATTCTGAGGCGAAGGGGAGAGACGTAGAACCACTCTTATGATGGCTAGTTGAACCCGCGTCTTCCTGCAATGGAAAAACTTCAGCCTGTGCGACGCCTCCAAAGAAATCGGTGATAAGGGCCTTGTCCAGGGGCCGGTGGAAAAGATCAGAGCCGATGCCTGGATGAGAGTGAATTTTCACTGGGTCATAAGAGTTAAACTGTCACAAGGAAGAGTGAACATTGACATCAAAATAGTAATAGAGTGGGGTACCAAATCTTGCATAGATGTCTGACTCGTTTTGTTGATTCCTTCCATGAATTTAAGGACGTAGTGTGTATAGCTGTCGATAACGGAGACGCCGATGTCATTGTCATTTTCATACTAGATCACAATGAGCATTCGTGGCCAACGAGTTGCAGAATACTTACGGAGTAAGAATTCTCTCCGATCTCGGAAGACCCAGTGGCAAGAATATTAGGTGAATAAAACTGGGAATACATAGAGTTTGCTTGGCAAGTGTCGATCATGAATAAGATTTCATTGTATCTGATTCATCATGAGTTTCGAATGCAATAATGAGGGTAATCCTACCTTTTCTTCTGCCACATTTGTTCGAATGCGTCAGCAATATCAAAGGCACTTATTTCCTCTTGGTCTTGAAATTTGAGAAACTCGTTTCCTCCATGTCCCGTCATGTAGACAAAGATGTTTGAGCGGTCATCCGTCAAAAGTCTTTTCGAACGCGGCACAGAGGGATCCACTCGACCTATGATGTATTAAAATAGTCACAAATCAACTTTGGCCTATCCATACCTGTCAATAGGCGTATAAAGTTTTCCACAGTTACCTCGTATCCACGATAATCCACCTCGATATTCTCGCCATACAGGTCTAAGTGCCGACCGGCTTCTGCATAAACACTACCGGAAAATCTGTTCCTGGTATTGCAGGCTACGTCATCCGCCAACATGAGGATGATATTCGAGTCCGGGATACCAAGACGCTTGACGGTGCGATACCTGACAAGCACGTCATCAGGCAGTGCGCTACTAAATCATAGTGGAGTGTTACATTCCAAGCGCGTTCGCCATATGCTACACCATAAAGTCTTAGAAAATGCGCTTTATGTCAGTGGAATCATTCTCACCCTGTAGTTGAACCAGTACCGCGATGCGCATACGAGGACTGCCCAATTGTTGGTGTGTCCTGATGCGGATTCATGTCGACCGAAGAAGTTGGCTGCGTGCTCGCTGTAAAATGTGCTGGAGTTTGATGACCCAATTGCCCATGTTGTTAAACATGCGAGCAACAGGGGAAGTAGCTGGAGACGCATAGAGAAGGAAATGGCAAGTGCTACCGGCAACTCGGCGGAGGGAAGTCTGGTGCGGAGTTCTAAAAACAATGATCAAATCCTTGTTCCTTGACTCTCATGAATGGTGAGCAGAATCCTGCCGAAGACGAGCTGGTTCTAATATTTAGTAGGTCTTTCCGCGTATGGGGACGACTCGCAAAGCGATTCGGAAGGAAAAGTTGCTTCATCCTCAACGACGGTTAACTTTGGGATATACCTAAACAATGTAAGAGTTTCTTCTTCAAGCCTCCGTGCAATCGTTTCCCTCTTTGTTGGCTGTCGTTCTTCATGAGATAGGATAAGGCGCTGAAGAGTGTATCAAACTCGTCCTCAGATGGTGCGTGAATCTCATGTTACATTTATGTGCTGTGTTGACTTCAGGGACGCAGCGAACTCAGCTCGCATGCTACCGAAGTCTCAAGTAATCATTCGTCGGACTGCGCCACACAGAAATCACCCTCGTGCCCATGTATCAGATGATATCGCGGACAATGTAGAAAACCTCGAGTCCTTCAGTCCAGCATCCGCGCCTGAAGCATCTCTGAAAACGGAAGAAGAAGAATTTGGATCTGCGGAGGAGAACGATGAAATCTCTCACCTCCGACAAATATTAGCACCCCCGCCCATACCAGGCGTTATAGACTGGGGTGTTCCACCAGCGGCTTCGTCTCCTTGTGACCCAGCAATTCAGGTGTGACTATCATCTAAGGGGTCCGTGCACACATCTTATTTTTTTTTTCAGACCAAGCTAGCACAGTTCCACGCTTTAAAACATGATTCTGAACATCCCAAGCATTTTAACGACTCACTTATGTCCAACCGATCCTTTCGCAATCCCCACTTATATGCTAAGCTGGTTGAATTTGTGGACGTCGATGAGCGCACGACAAATTTTCCAAGGGATATATGGAGTCCAGATGACATACAACCCGAATGGCTCGCGGACAGCATCGGTACGTAAACCTAGTTACCCTCAAAACAGTCATTCATGCGCTCGCCTCTGGCTCCTTTCCGCACATGGCTATTTGTTCTACAAATTGTCATATGGTCATTTTTTGCTCCTGGTTCTCGGCGATGTATGTGTGGCGCCGGTATTCTTCCATCAAAGCCACGTTGCAAAAAGCTCGCTCAGAACAAGCTGCCTCCGCTCAGTCGAAGCGATCGCAAATCAATTTCACCGCCTCCTCTAGGGCACCGCCTGCTAATCCTTATGATAAGACAGTTTCACGACACGGTAGCAGATTTCATCCTTACTCTCGCCCGCGCTGAGCGCAATATGCTCATGACACCTGTATACTACCACATGCCTGTATATATCACCTTCTTGCCCTTCACCGATACCCCAGTTTGCATCATTGGTCCCGGCCAAATTCATCGGGGCATTTTATTTTAACACTTCGTTATGATCAACGTTAAGCACGCTGCAACTTGCACAACATAAATTCAGTTTGCTCCCAACCTTGTCATACGCCGACACTCATCGTTGTTTACCTACCAACTTAAGTATTATCGGGCTTCAATTCATGCCATCAGGTTGTCGTGGAATTTGCTAGTTTCAGACGCCCCCGCGATGAAATGGCGCCATTCCTGATGACTTCTTAGAATCCAGAAGTACCAGGATGTTACATAAACCCACTTGTGTGGCAAGATCCACCCGATGACCGCCTCGACTCTCGCCACCAGTTTAGCAGGTGAAATCCACATATTAGATAGGCTTATTCGCTTGGTGCTGATCATATCATGTCAGCACGTAGTACTGTCTCCAGCTCCAAAATATTGTTCCATCGATCGGAGACTGTCACTGGTACTTGCTAGCACTGGTACAAGCCACTATGGTCGATCATCTGATAAAACTTACGCACTGACATACACACTAAGTCGTGGTCGTAATACGAAATTAGCTAAATATCCACCGACGCTTAGTCTCCCATAGTCAGATCTTGAAAGGATGTAGTTCCTTTTCGAACCAACGCTCCGTAATACAAGTCACTAACCCTACATAAGCTCTGCGAATCCAACTCGCAATCCACCCATGTCGAAAACCGAGTATACGTTCTGTAGGAACACGTCGCCCACTATCCAGAAATCTGACGAAGATCTGAATCAGAGTTCTGCATGTCACCCACACCCGCAGAGTCTTACCAACGTCTGTGCCCGCAATCCCAGCTATACAGTCACTTGATCCCGGTTCGGTAGGTCCGAGGTTGAATGTTTCCCCTGAGACGGTAAACGGATGTCCTCCGAAGGTGAGGGTCGGGGCGTAGGCGTCAATTATATCGCATGGGACTGTAGTTTGTCATCGTCGGAGCCAAGATAATGCATGGAAAATTACTAACTTGTATAAAGCACCTCGGACTCATCATCCGATGAAGTGACACCAGGGATCCCAGCGAAATAGGACGCAGCAGTATCTGTATCTGTCACAATCAAAGTCGTTCCGGTGTCAATGATGGATGTTTCTCTGGGCTCTCCCACCGGAACACCAGCGCGAGAAATCTGATCCAGTTTTACTTCCCAGTAGCCCGCATCAGTCACAGGTGTATAAGTCAAAGTGGCTTGTTGATAAAGAGCGCTGTTGGTCCCTCCGATATAGAGTTCGCTCGCACCGGCAATGCCGGAGAGTTTGACCCCGAAAACAGCTTCCTTCAACTGTCCGCTTTGCACAAGAGTTTGGAAGACTGGGGGTGCTGGGTACTCGGATATGGATTCGAACGCAAAGCCGGCTAACCCGTCTGGCACAAAAGTTTCACTTGAAAATTCGGGAGAATAAACCGTTGCAGCCCCCAGGGTTTGTCCATCAGCCTGGCCATGGTTAACACACACGGTTATGATCTGAACCCACAAGAATTACCGTATATCCTCCAATTGCCACGTTGTCAGCAAATTGATCACCCGCAACTTCGCCTTCGCCATAAGTGAGTTCAAATGGTCTTTTAAGGTCGACAGCCGTTGTGGAGGCGGATGGATTATACCTATTGTGGCCATCGCAACTATCATCACAAGCGACAGAAGGAAGGACTGGTTGAATGAAAAGTTTAGCAGATGTGCATGACTGGGGATGATATCTTACACAGATCCGCGCTCCCTGTGTCGATGGACACTTTAGTACAGTTTTAGCATCTCCTCAGATGATGAAGATAATACGTGCTCACCTGTGAAAGTCTTCGCCGGCGAACCAACACCAATCGAAGCGTACCACAGCTCAGCATTTTCATCCGCCAGAGGAACATCACCAGCATCTCGCTTCCTCTTCTTCGAGCCGATTTTCTCGCTCAACGGGTGGGCGTGTCCTGTATTGACCTCATATGCTGCAAATCCACGACGGTACTTCCTAAATTCATTTGTCAATAATCGCGAACAGGTTCAAGCAGAGCGACTACCTACATAGAGACTTGGGCAAGGTGCGCTTTAAGACTTGCCATGTTAACTTGATTGTACCTGCGCTCAAGTGGTAAACGCAGTCTGTCGCGCAGAGCATAGGTGTTCAGGTCATTTGGCTGCCGGGTTGGTGAACCAACAACCAGCAATACCAAAGGAAGGAGAGAGGAAATTGTAAGCGCAAGCTTCATTTAATAGTGTAACCCTGGGATCTTAGAAGGGTGAACTGAACCTCGCGGTGAGAGCGTGCTGGTAGCTGAAGATCCGCGTCATCCTGCTTTTATACTTGAGTGGGCGATGAAGAAGCGAAATAGAGTGTGCATGACTTTTAGGCGAGTGATGGGGTAACGGCACTCGGTATATTATATTTCGGCCCTCAACATGAGTTACTTATCCAGATAAATCAGATTAAGAAGCGTCATTGACCGAGGCCGAGTTACGCAAGCTCCAGGTGTATTCAATCATACACGCACCACTATTATAGATCACAAATGCCTGTAACACCTCGTTTGCCCCCATGCGCCAATCTCTTTGTTAGAAATGGACAAAACAGATTATCAGTGGCGGCATATTTTCAGAGGATCGAATAGCTCCCTTTAGCAGCCCAGTGTCAGCTTCATCGAACGGTATGGAGTCATACTTACATATCCGCACTTCGTGGTCCCCGCTACCCGATGCTAACAACCGTCCATCTTTGTTAAGATCCACAGTTGTGACTAAGAAAGGAGTATTGACAGAATATGCAGGGCCTGGGTGGGTCAAGAACGTACCGGCGTTTCTGTGGCCCTGAATCACAAACTGCACCATCCCAGTCTTCAAGTCCCACATCCTGACTGTCCCATCACGAGATGACGACACGGCACGTTGTTCTCTTCCAACCTGGAGTACAGAGGTGGCGAGCACACAGTCCTGCCGGAAGGTCGTCAGCTGCCGAAGACGGGTCGATATCTTACTGACTTTGTGCCCTTGCAAAGTTTTTCGACACTCTACGTGTCCAACGCCCATTTCGTTCATGTCCCAGCGCTTCATCGTCCGGTCCAAGCTTGCGCTTACTAATCCCCCTTCCACAAACTGCAAACCATACACTGCATCTTCATGTCCTTTCAACGTCTCTACTGGTTCCACGTCGCCACCCTCGCATCCGTCAATCTTCCATATTCGGATCATCCCATCCAGTGACCCTCCGGCCACAAACTTGCCAGTTGAGTCGGCAGCGACACATGTCAGTGCTAGCTTGGATGAAAGCGCGACGCCAGGGGCGACTGGGCGAAGTACACGAGACGCGGCCTCCATCGTTTCATCGAGGATGACTGAGCTAGCGTCGAGGCAATCAGAGAATTGAGTCGCATCCCAGACGCGGATTGTGCAATCTCCTGATGCTGAAAGTAGGGTCTTGTTGTCTGGTGTAAACGCCAGTGCGTATACCTCGCCGTGGTGCCCTTCTAAGGTGTGCACTAGCATGCGGTTCGTGATGCTCCAGACCTGCATAGAATAGTAGTGCTCAGATAATGCAACTCGTCAGTTTCCAAAACATACCCTTATGAGTTTGTCTTCAGAGCCAGCGACAAGGAAATTTCCATCAGGGCTGATGCAAATAGTTCGTGCATGATTTGGTTTGTCTGAGTCCCCATCCAGTGTGAAACTGAACTATAGTTCGGTCCGTGTTGTTTATGAAAGAAGAGAACCAGCGCTCACGTCAACTTCTCCCCGACACTTAAGTTGTACAATACAACGGCTCCCTCGGTGCCTACTGCAAGAAATGTCCCATCTAAGGAAAACTTCACGTTACATACGACGCTAACTCATCGAATGCACATCAGACAAAATCACAAGTCTTCAAAACAGACGCACCCATCATGAACATATCGTGCTACGAGCTGCACGTCCATCTGGCGTGGCACGCGGGGATTGAAAATGGCAAGCCAGTCGCCTCCTTCCTTGACATAGTCCGCAGGCACTGTCGTGGAGTCTAACTCGTCAGCCATGCGACGTGCAGATGAATATCACGATTCTTGGGATGGGCGGTTCGGGCGCCGTCAATGATCTAGGGGACAGCTCCAAGAAAGACAGTAGGAACTTACGAGCCTAAGAGACTCCTGGTCGAAGAATTGGAATGCAGGGCCCTCTGTTCAGTAAAATGCGACCCTGAGAGTTATGAATTAGCGTCAGGACTCAGAATGAGAACCATCATTGAATGACTTTTTGGCTAGAAGACGCTTTACCCGATGCAAAAATAACACCCTGAACACCCTGCAACTGGAAATCCTTATCTGACAACTCCAGATTCTATGGATTACAGAAAACCAGGTCAACGTTTGGCTGGGGGACCCGTCAATAGTGCAGTGTCTTCGACGCTCGTCCGAGTCACTATATACACGATTTGAAACTTGGAGGCTTGATAATTGAATTCGGAACTCCTCAGCCAGTTGTGTCGCCTCCTGCTATAATTTGTGACAAGCGATAATAGTACTACTAAGCTACTAGTACTCACTAATACATAAGAGCGTCGTACTTAGGCAGGTACATTTACTGGTCGTTTGAGTGCTCTATCAGAGGCACGTCGGGACTCGGCGAGGTGAAGCATTGGAAGATGAAATTGCTTTCCGAATGTGGTGCTTACAGCTACACGCGAAAGATTCTGACACGTCAAGTATTCAAGGTGGTATTGCCCGAACTCGACGTTGGCGTCACCCAGGCGTGTACCGGCGGCTGTCGTTTTCGCAGAGTTAGGTGGCGTCAATGGCGCACCAAAACAATGCTAGTACTAATATTGTGTGTACAGTATGTATGCTGAATGAATGGGGATATGCTCGACTCTAAACCGACAGAACGAATTGAAGGTAGGATATATATCATTGCAGGTCGTCAACTCGAGGGGGGAGTGGGAGTGGCTCCAGGAGGCGGAGGTGTTGATTCTGCTTCCGTCATAACACGCATCTCTGCCTCAATCCGCTCCTTGGCACGCACGACTTTTGACTGGAGGTAATGGGAGTGTGTGGGGGGCGCAGGCTGTTTAGCTGCTCTTGCGCCGGATGCTGGTGGATCTGGAGCTGGCCGTGGAGCATTCACTTTGAATAAATGTTCGTAATTCTGGAACGACAGTCAGTACCAGCTACAGTCATAAAAGAAGCACCAAAGGTTCGGGATAGAGGGTGAGAAAGAAACATAAATTCACCTTCACCACAGTCTCAAGGGTTTCTCCACGCTTCACGTTCAGGATGAGATGGGCCTCATCCAGTGTCATACGGTGTTCCCGGGTAAGTGTATCTGTCAAGGAGCCAGAGGTAGCATTTCGAACACCCGCAACGTCTGATCCTATTGCGCCTTGTGGGGAGTGCTTTGCATCTACAGCCAGACGAAACGAAAGAGGTGGAAATGGGAATCATCATAGAATAATCAATGTAGCATAAAACTACCGTCAACCGAGGCTCGGAGATAGATGATTTCAAGTACGCACTTTTGGCCGCCTGCTTTCCTGCCTCAAAAAGAGCCTTCCCGAAAATCTGGGCACCTGTGACAAGAATTTGTATGATGATCCTTGGAGCTGACTGCAGACGTACTCAGTCGACCAGATGTAGCACATGGGCAACTGACTTACCATCACAACCTTTTCAGAAGAAAAGCAAACGGAACGAAAATTTGGACACCGGCAGTAGTGCCCTAATCTCAGATCTGGCGAGGTTCGGCAAAGTCCGGAGCACCGTACACCAGAGAGAGGACTGATTTTACGTTAACAATTTCAAGCTTTCTTCAAGCCTACGCGAGAGCTCTCATTGGTGGAGACTCGCGTACGAACTTAACCGATGGACTATACAAAACAGGGATCGTAAAACGATAGTTTTTCGACAGCTCGCGCTCAATGTGCTGATGCACCCTAGAGTATCACAGATAACCAACACAGCCTCTCGTATTCACTATCTATAGTACATAACAGCGCCATGCTTAGGCAGATACTTTTACTTGTCGTTTGAGTGCCATGAGGCACGTCGGCGAGGTGAAACATTGAAAGATGAGATTGCTGATTGCCACGACCACAATTGGTCACTCAGGTGATTTGTCATGCATGTTATGGACAAATAGTTTCATGATAGCATCGTACCACTCGTTTTAAAGGCGTTTAGCAAATGCCTAAGGTCTCTGATTATGAATCGTATTCACGGTCACCGCTATATGATCAATTGCTGTAAACTCGGACGCGCACTGGCCCATGCATGTGATTCTCGTGTCAACTCAGTGGCAACCAAGGGCAACCACCATCGCAACGTGTCCAGTGGAAGGCGTCGTGCACAGATCTAGTCAGATAAGCTGGATACACAACCATCAAACGAGTGCATGGTGACCCAGAGAGCCGGTAACTCAGACCGCCACAAAATCACTACGCGACCTCACTGCAGCATGCACGACACGATGTTATCATCCCTATCATATATATCACGGACCAATACAGAACACCCCACACCCAGCGGCCACATAGTACGTAAAAACCTGGATTTGCTGTTCCAATCTCATTCAGCCTTGCCGAGCAGGAGCCGCGAAGCCTCTGAGCCTACATGTCCAAGGATCAAGCATAAAAGTGGGTCAATCATGTTCATCATGCAATATATAAGCTCCTGTATAGGAAGTTGCTGTATGATTATCTCCGGCTGAGATCCCACGAGTAAAATTAGTATGCTCTCCATATCCGCGCCGATAAAAACCAGACCTAGGCTCAAGTGCTCAAGCCAAGGAAGGAACTGCCTGAAGCTGCCAGATAAGTCCCACGCCTGCATGGGTTTGTACCAGTTGATAGACTTTCAACATGAGCGGGTGGCCGAACAAACTGCGACCGCGGTGCTAAAAGAAGATGCGTGCGAAGTTGTTGGTTGAGGTTGAGGTCAAAGTCGGATGAGGCTCCGAGCCTAATGAGTCTACAGAGTCTGGATCAGAAATTGGAGGTTCGGGAACAAGCGCGCCTTTGTAAAATGACAAGTTGGAGTGGTAAGTGAGGGATGGGAGATTATGGACGATGGTGGAATTGGAATGGTGATACCCTAGTATATTGCAGAATCGCCTCGTTTGCTGAACAGTCGGAGATTACGTTGCCTGATGAGATCTGTGCAGTATGCATCCTGTAAGTACGGAGACGTTACAGTTAACGTGTACTGACCACCAGGTCTAACCTTAGCATCGCAAGCGCCTGAAACGAACAGCACGGACAAAAGATTGAGTACCAGGCCAGGACCTATGCCGCTGAGTTTTAATTTGGAGATCGATGAACTTGTGTTTGAAACGAGCACGTCACTTTGTGCCTTTGTGGCTTCAATAGGACTTACCGGCGGTACTGTCAAGCGTGGGAAAGGAATCAGAGTATCAGGGTCCAACGCCAGGAATTATTATAAAGGCGATGATCAACACCCATTCTGCGGTTCCCAACCTTCCTCCATGTCCTCCTCCGCAATATACAATGTGAGTAATTTCTTCTTATTCTTCCTCCTGCTCCCTTAAAACAGAGATTGCCTCATATTATCTTGAGCCCTCTGCATGGCCTATGACCGTCCAAGCGCGCGCTTGCCCGAGAGCAAAATCCCCGGGGTGACGCTATCTTTGTTCTTATGAGCCCTCTTACGCTGTGCACCTGTACTGACATTTTCTACTTCAATAGCATAGGAGCCTGCAACCTACGGTTCCACCCGCCCAGGGGCCAAACCAGCATAGTCATGCCAGGCTTAATGAGGCCGTTGATACCATTCGTCAAGAGTTTGAAGTTCTCTCCTCTGACCTTGGTATCCTTCGCAACCAACGAGACGAGTACGAATCTAAAGGTGCGCACCCTTTCATCCTCGACCACTCCTCGGTCTTACTTATTAGCGCACCATTTTCGTTCATTCAGTCACGTCACAAATAAACGAGTTGAATATTATCCGCCAGTCGCTGTATGAACTTGAATCTCAACATGGCAAGATTCGACAGACATATGAGGAGGAACTCACTCGCCTGCGAGCTGAGCTTCATGCACTTCGCCAGGGTGTGCCAGCAGGAGCCCCTCATCTTCCTGTTGGTCCCGCTTCAGTCGGACCCTCTGGTCCACCCGCACCTCCACCTACTGCCCCTGGCGTGCCTCCCGGCCCCGGGTCCTACAGCGATCCTTACTATGGTCGTGATCGAGATCGCGAGCGGGAAAAAGACCGCGAACGTGAACGCGAAATACGGGATCGACAACGCGAGGAGCGCGAGCGTCCACCTGTGGAGAACGCTCGGGATCAAAAGCGTATCAAGACGGAGCGCATGAAGGGTGACACTCGTCCAGGTAAACCATTTAATTCAAGCTCCGCACGTTCACCGCCCCCTCATGGATACTATGCCACCCCTTTTTCTCCCCCCTTATCTGCGGCAGATCATTATAGTCCTTCCCTTCAACCCCCGAACACGAAGCTTCCTCCAGCACCCGGAGCACCCCCCGCCTTGACCACTTTCCAGGGTCCTGGTCTTCCGCCCCCGCCCGCCGCTCATGCACCATATCCACCTGGGCCTGGAAATCCGCATCCTGCTGGCCCAGCAGAACCTCCAGCAGCAAGTTCAAGCGCCCTCGTGCCCATAAACAATACCCAAAATAGTGGGGCGCAGTTTCCTGATGACCTCGACCCACAAAATGTTCCGCCCGAATTAAAAAAGGAAGGTAGTGATTGGTTCGCGGTCTTCAATGGTAAAGTGAAGCGCGTGTTGGATGTGTCACTAGTACACACACTTATGCATGAAAGGTGTGTGGAATGATCGGTTTGATTGAGCATAGCCTCCTGATCGTATCTTTCCCTCTTTTTGCATTTGCACGTGTCATCGATTAGTGTTGTTTGTTGCGTGCGGTTCTCTGCGGACGGCAAGTACCTCGCCACTGGCTGTAATCGCACAGCGCAGATCTATGACACAAAGACGGGAGTGAAAACCTGGTGGGTGACGAGCTTTGTTACAGCAGTTCAATCTCATCATCCTTGAATCAACAGTGTCCTGGCTGATGAATCTGCTGGAAAGGCGGGCGATCTGTACATCAGGAGTGTTTGTTTCAGCCCCGATGGGAAATACCTTGCAACAGGCGCTGAAGATAAGCAGATCAGAGTGCGCCAAACCTCGGAGTTCACTGGGCTCATGTACTGATCGCGACTTACAGATATGGGACATTGCCAAGAAACACATCCGTAATGTTTTCGATGGACACCAGCAAGAGATTTACTCGCTTGATTTCTCCTTAGATGGCAGGCTCATTGTCTCGGGATCGGGCGATAAGACTGCTCGTATCTGGGACATGGTTGATGGTACCTCTAAAGTGCTTATGATCAATGATGCCGACCCTGTCAACAACGATGCAGGCGTTACCTCTGTCGCTATCTCACCAAATGGCCAACTTGTCGCAGCTGGTAGTCTTGACACCGTGGTGCGCATCTGGGATGTAAGAACTGGGTTACTCCTCGAGCGCCTCCGGGGTCACAAGGACAGCGTGTACAGCGTTGCGTTCACGCCCGATGGGAAGGGGCTCGTAAGTGGCAGCTTAGACAAGACCCTCAAGTACTGGGATGTCAGCGGTCTAGTTGGGAAGCGCAAGGAGCCGGCTGCCAATGGGAAGAAAGATGACAGGAGCAGCCAGTGTACCATGAACTTCGTGGGCCACACAGTGAGTCCGAGAAGTTCCGGGACTCATCATTCATGTCATAACTCTTTCCATGATCCAGGATTACGTGCTTTCAGTTGCTGTGTCACACGACGGGCAGTGGGTTGTGTCAGGGTCAAAGGACCGCGGTGTCCAGTTCTGGGACTCGCATTCCGCGATGACGCAATGCATGCTTCAAGGTCATAAGAACTCCGGTACGAAGTTTCTAATGATTCCGATCTGACCCCTTCTCATGAAACTGCTACAGTTATCTCCATCGACTTGAGCCCCGCGGGCAGCATCCTGGCCACAGGCAGTGGTGATTGGCAGGCGCGGATTTGTGGGCCTCTTCTCTTCCCTTACATTCTATGGGTACTAACCGTCGTCATTGCAGGGAGCTACACCAACATCTAATTCATGCACAGGCGCAGTCCGCTTCCATTCTCACAGCGCAGCGATGCACATATATGTACTTGATTTTCTTACTTTATAAGTACCATGCATATGTACCACCCCTCCTTTGTTTTCGGTGTTCCCGATGTGTGGCGTTGTCGGGTTTCCTGTGCATCTGCCGTGAATGGCTTTTGGATATCTAAATTCTGTTGCTTTCGTGTAATGTACTTGTTGGCCTTGAAGGCTGTTTTCTAATATTATTACTGCTGTTCAAATAGCGTCACCTGCTTTAACTCTGTCCGTGCCATCTAATTACTTTTCTTCACGACCTGGATAACGGCTGTCCTTTCAATTTGGTCTGCCCAGAGGAGACGCCGTGCAGCTTAGTAGTTAGTGTCTGGGCCGGAAGCTTGATCTGATCGACATCCGCGGCTGCCCGGAATTTTGGGGTATCACTTTCATTAATTCAACTTCAAGGGTGCAATCTATTACCGCAATCCAATATTACGCAGCTATCAGTTGATGGGGCTGACGTCAAAGAGGAGTCCGCGAATGCCTCGCCTGAATCCGTGGGCTCAAACCCGCACAAGTAACAACAATATCTTCTGTAGGTGACGAGTAAAACAAGAACATACAATTGCTATTATGACTGGGAGCTGGACCTCAAGGAACCCTCCGAATCTTCCCGCATGGTATAAAGTAGATACGCTCAGATCGGGAATGCATCGCATGAAGGTTCTGTGACAATCAAACGTAAGTTTCTCTCCGAACGAAATGCAAGATTGGGTGCTTGGTCACCCATCGAATTTCTCACTGCCCATCTAGACGGTGAATGCATACCTGAGGCTGCCGGTTCTGCCGAATTGCCCACAGAGGGGGTAAAGCGATGACATTGTCCAAATTTGGGATGAACGAGTGGGGAGGACGACAGATGAAGTAGTATAATAGATGGAGGACGTGTGAAAATCAAAGTTCTGTTGAGCTCAGATAGAACCTTTCAGGTTTCGTCCAAATGCAGCGAACCAGGCAGGTCATGACGATGCAGATACGTCTGATGGCGGTGGCTCACGAAGCGGGTTCTCTTGCCGTGCTTGGCCAAGTAGCTCGCCCAGACCTTTCTCTGTGACAGCTTTCTGTATCGCGAGGAGATAGATGTCAGCAACGCATTCCAAGCGGCAATGATAACCATAGAATTCAAGCAATCTAGTAAAGGTTGCCCCGAAAATCGTTCGCCGTAATGCATGAGAGACTTACTTGTACACAATCCTTATATCGCGCCCAAATACCTCCACATTTGCGGTCGTACTCTTCCTTCTTTTGCTTTGAGTACTCAATTCTGTGAGCTTGTGGGGATCTCTTGGTATTGGCGTTCGCGATAGCAGGCTCGAGGTAGCCCTCGAACCAAGTATTAAAGCACGCGTCATACTCGTGCTTCAACGGCGTGCATTCTGGAGACAATGAGTGGGCCATGCTTGCGCGGTGTGAGCACCAATATTTTGAATTTGAGGCAAGGATTCGGCACGCATGTGCCGCTTATATAATACTTCTCACCTATTCCCAAATGCCTCGGTCAAGAAGGTTTCCCATATACTGCGTGCAAGATGGTGCTTGTCCTAATAATCGGTGACTTGCACATCCCACACCGCGCACATGATCTTCCAGCCAAGTTCCGCAAGCTTCTCGTCCCAGGAAAAATTCAGCAAATTCTTTGCACAGGGAACGTCTGTGACCGCGAGACCTACGACTACCTCCGCAGTATTGCAGGGGACGTATATGTTGTCCGAGGGGACTATGATGAGGTGCATTCTGATTATTTTGCATTTGGAATGTGAGGTGTAGAGCTATTACTGACCTGCAGATGGCCTAGAGTGCGAGCTTTCCACCGTCTACGACTATAGTCCATACCCCAATACGGATCGGAGTGATTCATGGGCACCAGTGCGTGCCAACCGGCGATCTCGACGCGCTCAGTGCAATAGCACGGCAGATGGATGTTGACGTGCTCGTGTCAGGGCACACACATACGTGTGTTGACTCCGCAGACTCTCACTGATAGTTTGTATTCTGATATAGTTCAAATAAGTTTCCAAGCAATCGCATATGGTGGCCGTTTCTTTGTGAACCCTGGGTCTGCCACTGGCGCATGGACAGGCTTGTACGACGGGTACGACCTTCGCATCATCCCGTCTGCATCCCTTACTTACAGATTATATACTTTAGTGAAACAACGCCGTCCTTTGCACTGATGGACATTCAAGGCGCCGTTGTCGTCACGTATGTGTATCAGCTCGTGGAAGGCGAAGTCCGCGTCGAGAAAATTGAGTACCGGAAGGAGGTGGAGGCCCCCAAGCCAGCCCAGTCACAGTCACCAACATCAATTCCCCAGAGTAGTGTAGCACCACAGAATATACCAAGTAGTCCGCAGACAGGGCAGACATTTTGGTGAGCAGGGGCGTGTAGAATATCACTTGTGGTACTATGTAGTTCATGTGTACCTTCTACTAACCTTCCGTAATGTACTTCCAACATGGACAGAAAATTTGCCACAAAATGAATTAGGAGGGGTGCCCATACTGTAGTTTCGGGGTACGGTGTCGAGAATTGGCTCGAGTTCAATGGTAGGATGGCGTAAATCTGTGTCAGGCGAAAGCAGCATAGTGTGGCGACCATTTCTCTACTTCTTCGTCTTCCTGCTCTCTACGAAGAGTACGCGAGCTTTAACTGAAATGAACCAACTCAGAACTCATTGACACAAGCACCTGGAGTTACCAACCTTTAGGATCATATTTGACAGCAGCAAGCTTTGCGCCCTGTCTTGGCCGCTGTGTAGTGTAGAAGAACCCCGTTTGCGCGGTGGAAATCAAGCGGACGATGATTGTTCTGTCAGTCAAATGGGTGCGAAAAAAGATTGAAAGCATTGTCAGTCACGAGGAGTGGACTGCGAGCGAGGACCACATACCGTGCTTTGGCTTTTCCTGCCATCTCTTCACCGTGTTACCACTGCACCTTCCAAGCCGTTTGAGAATGAGAAGTTGCGCTCGATAGAGCACGTAAGTGACTCGGACCCCTTCCTGGGGGGTCTCAGACATCCCCTTCATAAGCTACCTATATTTGGCACTCCCACACATACTAGATTTCTCGATACTAAGTACACTCTTATGGCAGGCCTGCCGCCTGAAGATACATGGTTGGTTTGTATAAATACACAGTTGATTAAGGCATGAAAGAAATCAGGTCAGGTTACAGCATAATACAAAATACAGATGCAATGCACGCGCGCAGACGGGGAGAAGGGTATATCAGTAGACTACACTGTTAGGATGAAAGAAGAGCGATGTGCTGAGGTTCGGTGGTTTGTATCTCGCTTCGGATGATAGTATCTTGTCGGATGGGCTTCTTCCTTCGTGGACGAGGACTATCACTCCGAGGGATAACGTTGAAGGCGTCGGCTGGAATAACAGTAGGACTGGAAGCGAACAAGTGAGCATTTGGCTCATGAAGCATAAGAGCGTATGATGGGGGGTGACGTGGAGACGAAAATGAAGCGGCGTGCTGCGTGACAGTTTGCTTCACCTCTGTGCGAGTGATAGTATGTGCTTGAGCATCTGGATCAAAGGAATAGCACTTTTCTCTTGTTTCGATGTGTTTGACTGTGCCGAGAAACGGCTTTTGGAACCCTGCATCCGTGCATACGGTGCTGCTAGACGCTGGCGACGACATATCCGAGTCAGAGCTGAAGGTGCGAAGTCCTTCATCGAATATTGAGGTCGCAATGGAGCTGGGGCTACTAGATGATATATCGGAAACGCTCGAGTCAGACTTGGAGCGAGAAAAATAATCGGATTGCGGCGGCACGGTCTGGATGGGAGGGGTGGATGGGCGAGGTTTAGTTCTGCCTACGGCAGGTCCTCTGTCACTAATTTGCTTGATTGCAACCGCATCAAGCTCCTTGGACCGGACGTGGGGTTTGTCGCGGAGGGCCTCGGCTACATCAGTCTCAGGCAGGCAAGTGATTAGGAATTTGAAGCTAGGTGGGAGACTCCGCGCCTTGTCCTTCAAGACTGAGAGCACCTCAACACGTGAATTCTCATCACCACATGCGTCGAGGGCATCGATTACAACGAGCACAGGGCCAAAGCTCGTCAACTGCTGTGCTGGTGCGAGGATGAAGTCGAACTGCGTGGGAATGTGCGGGGAAGTGCTCATTGATCGCCTTTTCACCATGTCTCCAAGACAATCCATAAACTCCGGGTCGTGATCTGCAAGATCACGAGCGATCGTGCTAAATAGGTTGGTGGGCTTTCTTTGAGTTTGACGCGTCCTGTCAAGACAGTATGACGATCCTAGTCGAGATATGCCGTCGAATTGACTAGCTACGGCATATGCAACTGCGCTAGCCTCGGATCCGTGAGGGCCAATCAGCAAATAGATTGCGGGACTGTTTCTGTCATTCACCCAGCCCGAAACCTCTGCGAGGAGGTCATCATCCTTCACTGACATAGTATCGTAACTCCTTGCATGGTACGAAGCGCCAGTCGCGTAACGTAGCGCGTTAAGATCTACTTTTGCAGCTGATATCAATGAGTAACGCTACTCCCGTAAAGTGTATGGCTACTCACCAAGATGTTTCAAGGCGTCATGGATGCGGCAAACAACCAGTTGGGTACTGATAACAACCTTCTGCTCCAGAGCTGTCCTGATGTTTCCGAACGCAGTTTCATAATTCAGGATTGTTGCATCAATGTCCGAGAACAGATTGGAGATACAATGCTTCGCTAAATAACTGTCAATCCAGGAAATATTATGCTTGTTCTCCATAACTTACATCCACTTTTATGAAGGGCATAGTCACGAATAAAGTATGCGCACTCTATGGTTTGACGAGTGAGCATATTTACGGTCTCTTCTTGACCTTGGAAACGGGACAAATCTGTGCCATCCAATACTAGGCTATAGCTCTCACACATGGTGGATGTTAACTTTCGAATGTTCTCATCACGAGCTTGCTGCTGCCGCATAACCTATAAATTCAATGAGTTTGCAGCCAAAGCTTAAGATGAAAATACAAGCCTCGTAGCCAGCAGTTAGGACCATGAATGCCATCTTGGCGTACGGGTGAGCCTATCACATGGACAATCAATCAATCCGCGCCAAGATATCTCAGTCGTGCCCATACCTCTGAGAATGCGCGCCCTATTCTAACAAAGGTATCAATCCGTGAGAGAAGCGGCTCAAATGCGTTTAGGGTATTATCAAGGAAACCTTGCACGGGGGCTAGGCCAATGCCCCCTGGCACTTGTACAGCACCATCTAGCAAGGGGGCAGGTATCGCTCGAACAGCCGCGAGGGCATCGTGGTGTGGGCTAACTTGAAGTTCCCTGGACTGTGTCGGCAACGAACGGATAGAACTTCCGCTGTGTCCATAGGAGGATGAACTTCGCTTGATTTGAAATGAAACCTTCGTCTCCAGTTTTCTTTGCGTGCCGAAAGCAATGAGTTGCCCGTCATAAGCTGTACACAAAACTAAGCGATGACAAACAGCACACATGTGTTGGTGTTTTACCTTCTGGACCCTGAAGAAATTCACCGATTTGATTGCGCACCATCCCGATGTACTTATCGCTGTGCATGTGTCGTCGAGCATAGACCTGGAACAATAGAAGGGCTGTCTCCGGAACATCACTAATCCTAGTTAACAATTATGGTCAATGCATGTCAAAGCCAAACTCACAACTTGAATTTCTCATCCCAGCGTATCGATCCATTCTGCTGTGTTTTCGAACTTGTTGTTTGAGTTCCGCCCTCGACCTCTAGCTGGACAAAAAACTGGTCATTGAATGCGACCATTCCAATCTTCGGCAGGTGGGTCAAATGAATATCTGCAATAAATGAGGATCACGCAGAAGTTTGGAACTTGATAGACTTGCCTGAGATCTCCACACAAATTGTAGTGGGCGTTGTTGGGTCCACGATAACGCCATCCTCCAGACCGGAGTATGTCATCTCTATGCCACCTGGAGGAGTTGGAGCTAAAGATGCAATTTCAAACTCCATGCTGGCAGGGATTTCATGCGTTTTTCCGATGTGTTCCAAGCCCAAAAGCCGTTCCCTGATAGCTAGAATATGTAGATGAGTGACTGTCGACCAACAAATTACAACAACTGACAACCACGCTGCAGAAAGGATTCTACTTTATCACTGATTCGACACACTAAATGATCTTTGTGAAGATGGCGATGCGCGATAACCTTCAGTTGGATTCGAGAGCCCTTTCGGTAGTCACTTATCACAGTTTTGAATATAGATAAGAAATAGCCAAAGGACTGGGCTCACCATAGATACTCATTCTTCCATTGTAGTGAGTGTCCTCTTTGTACGTCCGTGGTACAGACTATCCTGTCGTCCACCTCGATCTGCACGAAGAATTGGTCATCCAGGGATATGAGCTTCACCCTTGGAAGGTGGTGAACGATGATATCTAAGAGGTAAATGTGAATTTGTAGCAGGTCTGTCACTCGATGCACTTACTAGATACTCGTAATTGCTGCGTCGTCGCCACTTCCGTGGCAGCCTCTTCAGGAGAAAGATCACGTTTTGTGATCTTACATATCAGAGTCGTGCGAGCGAGATCGTCAGTATCCTCAGGGCCATACCACCCTTTGAAGAGCATTGCTTAAGAAGCTCAGTTGTAAGCTCATTGAGAAAATGGACAAAAGGCGTACTATCCTCTACCAGTTTGTCGACACGCTTTCCCACCTCACCAATGAGCTTGTTTTCATGAACGTAGCGCCGGGCATACAAACGGAATGAGAGTTTGGATGACTTGCGCACGTTGCTGGAACCAAGGGTTCGTGACACGTTTTGAAACACATGGACATACGTACAATGTGAACTTGTCTTCCCAGCACAGAGAGCCACGACTTGCTACACTTGTTTCTTTTATCTTGTCCTCTGCAACGATCTGAAGCCAGAAGCGATCGTCAAGCGACATCAAACCAACTTTCGGTATTTGGCTCATTTCAATGTCTGTAAAATTGTCTTAGTGTCGACAGATAATGTTGGGTCAGGAGGTCGTACTGGAGATTACAACGTTGCAATATCCTGGAGCTGATTGACTGTACAGTGTCAGCTAATGTTGATGGTGGGTAGCTGCTAAATATTACCTGTCATAGTCGCTCTGGCAATCGGACCCAAGGTGAGAAGAATGAGGTGTTGAAGGAGGTGAATCGATAGAGATTGTTCTGAATCTTTTGACTGCTGTTCGTGACTATTCGTGAACAATGCTGCAGTAAACACACCTGTTATCTTCCATAGAGGAAGGGGAAGCAGTTCGCATAGTGAATTTCACTGAATGTCGGGAACACGGGAACCGATACCAAGCAGACGTTCGTGTTATGTGTCAAGGGGACTGGACAAACGAGGATGGGTAAAACGTGCAGCTCTAATCGCTCCTTTCACCTGCCGTGAGCGTAGATCGAAATAATCGTATGCATGGCACCTATTTTCAGTTTAGTGAAAACATGAGGTGTACTGAAGGCGTCTAAACTCCTCAGCGCTTGAACCCTGAATTTGCAAAGTGGGTCGGACGGAACAAACTGGGTACGTACGTAGACAGGAGCTGGCAGTGATGCGGAGGGAGTATGGGGTGTATGCTGGCAGCGGAAAACTTGGATCAGTCATCAAGACAGGTTTGCGACAGGAAAGCCGTGCTCATGATCAGTTATCAGAGCCTCGAGGCCATGGTGACCCATGATTAATTCAGGCAGGTGTCGATCGCGAGTGGTGCTCCCTCATGTGTGGTAGGAGCATCAGGACTGCCCTCCTTTGATTCATTCAAGGGTTGGACTGAAGAAAAATTATGTCAATGAACTGTTGGCAAAGCGCAAACCTGCAGCTTAAAGTGAATATCATTATTTTGTTTCTGCTGTTGCTACGTCCGAATTTGGAGTTAACTGCGCAGTCTCCGCTTGAAAGAGTGCGATGTCCCTGCAACGACTGCGACCAACGGAATTGCAAGATGTCACAGTGGGGGTATGGTCAGCAGGGTAGTTTCCAGCCTGGTGGTGGCTTCATTCCCCAACAGCCTACCGGTTTCACAGGCTCCCGACCCCAGCAGGGGTTCCAACAGCCTCAACAGATCGGTTTCCAGCAGCAGCCTGGTTTCCAGCATCCGGTCACGGGCTTCCAGCCTCAACAGTCAGGCTTCCTGCAGTCTCAGCAGACGGGCTTCCCTGGCTCAGTTCCTTCTGGAACAGGTTTCTTACAAGCCCAGCCCACCGGTTTCCCAGGTACAGGTAACTTTACGCAGCAGTCTCGTCCTCCCCCTCCGCCAGTCCCACCAATCCCAAGTCAATTCCAACAGCAGCCTCAATTACACCAACAAACTGGCTTCCTAAACCCTCAAGCAAATAGGTTTGGAGGCCCTTCTCCTTCAGGGTTCGGTGGAAGCCCAGGCATCGCGCCTCAGCCGACAGGCTTTGCGGGTCGCACGCCTGCCCCACTGGTTCCCCAAATGACCGGCTATGTCGACCCGCGACTGCAGATGATGTCTAGCTCATTCATGCCTGCCAATGTCTCTGCCCCGTATGGTGCCGGAGGCATCCCTCAGCTTTCTGCTCCTCCTCAGCAACAGTTGGACGGTCTGTCTTTGCAGCAATCCTTCCAGCAACACAATCAGTCGAGAGGCATAGGCTCTGCACCCAAAGTCCCCTGGGCACTTTCCAAGGCTGAGAAAAAGCAATATGACTCAATATTCAGGGCATGGGATGCCCAAAGCACCGGCTTTATCAATGGTCAGACAGCACTCGAGGTCTTCGGTCAGAGTGGCCTCGATAAGAATGACCTGGCTCGCATCTGGTGATTACATAGCTTGTTTCATCTCATTATTTTTTAAATCTTCGACTTAGGACCCTTGCTGATGGTGACAACCGTGGAAAGCTGAACCTTGCCGAGTTCCATGTCGCAATGGGCCTGATCTACCGTAGTACGTCCCTTATATTTCCTCATCTACCACTGATCACTGACGCGACACTAGAACTGAATGGCAATGACATACCTGATCAACTTCCTCCCGAACTCGTCCCCCCTTCCTCCCGAGACCTTGATACCTCCGTCAACTTCCTCAAGGATATCCTCAAGAACGATACACGTTCTCGCTCTCCATCGGGTCATGACTCCCCAGTCTCGCGTCTCAGGGAACGTTCTTTCAATTCTACATCTGCACCAGGTGCCGGCAGCCGAAAAGATGCCACAGTCTACAAACACACCGACGCGGAGCCTCCTGGCGGGTTCTACCAACCCCGCAGCAGGCACATCGACCGCAGTACTGTGCGCTCACGAAACGAAGACAATAGCCCTACTGCAGATATCTCTGACCTGAAACGCCAGCTCGCCAACACGCAGAAAATGCTCGATGCGAGCGCAGACGCGGATGCAGGCGATGATGAGCTCGATCGCGAGATGAGCGATCTGGGATACCGCATCAAACGACTGCAAGAGGATCTAGAATACGTCTCCCGTGGCCCCAGGAGCGCGAGCAAAGACGAGGAACGTAGGAAGCTGGAGAGAGAGCTTTTGCAGCTCATGCACGAGCGTGTGCCTGAGCTTGAACGCAAGATTGAGGACCGCCAGGCGAAGAAGGAAAGAGAAAAACGTGAATACGCAAGGGAGCGAGATCGGAGGAACGAGAGATCTGGTCGGTTCGACGATACGGAAGGAAGGTATTCGCCTCTTTCGCGCAATAGGGATAATGATCGCGATAGGCCTTATTCTCGCGGTGGATCACGGTATGACAGGGATGACCGAGAGCATGACAGGGACAGGCCTTACCGCGACCGTGATGATGATCGTGGCTATGGCAGAGATCGGGATCGCGGCCTGTCAACTGCGTCGCGTACTCCGCCGCCGCCTGTTGCTCCAACAAACATCATTTCGCAACCACCGCCACCGCCACCAGCCCCTAGTCGCTCGCCTGCCCCAGGAACGAAGAACATGACACCTGAAGAGCGCAAGGCATTTATCCAGGCAGAAGCCAGGAAGCGTCTCGAAGCGCGTATGCAAGCTCTGGGTGTATCTACACCATCCTCGGCTGTGTCACCCACCTTGGATGTCAGCGTTGAAGACAGACTCGCGCAGGAGAAAAAGGAAGCGGAGCAAAAAGCGAAGGAAGCTGAGAGACACGCTGAAGAGCGCGAGAGGCTTAGACGAGAACGGCTTCAAAGTGAGAAGGCTTCAAAAGAAGGCAGAGCGACTCCTCAGCCCACGCCCATTGTGCCGACACCGACAACCACAGCCCCACCTCCTGCCCCCGCACCCAAGGCTGCGCCTCCGGCCCCAAAACTCCGTGCGCCAGTACCCCCGCCAAGGAAGGTCCCGGTTCTTCGCCCGCCCGTCGCTTCACCTGCTGTGCCTACGCCTATTTCTCCAGTACCAACCCCTGTGCGTGCTGCTGTTCCCCCACCAGCTCCTGTCGTGCTAGCTCCTCCACCTCCACCAGTACGGGCTGAACCCGAAGAGGACCCCGAGGATGCAGCTCTTAAAGTCCGTGAGGAGGCCCTCCGCAAGAAGCGGGAGGAACGTGCTGCTCTTCTTCGCAAGCTTGAGGAGGAGGAAGAAGAGGCACGTCGCGCTGAGGAAGTGTATCAGGCACGCAGAAAGCAGTTCTTGGCCGCTAGACCTGCTGCGTCTCCTGCTCCGCCACCGCCGCCACCTGCACCTATTCCAGCTCTACCGGAGCCTGAACCTGAGCATGAGGAAGCGGCACCTACTGATACCGCTCCGCCGCCACCACCACCACCTCCCGCACCTCCTGCGGGCACGCCGGCAGAGAAGTCAAGTACTAATCCTTTCAGTCGAATGATGAAGGAGGGTGGGTCAACCGTTTCAACCCCTGCAGTTTCGACCAATGGCGGCAGCAATCCCTTCTTCCGTAACCAAACGGCACCCCCACCTGTTATCCCGGCGCCTCCCAAGAGTCCCGCGCCCCCTGCTGTGAAGACCACTTACAATACAGCTGGCGGCGATAGCGATGATGATTGGGATGATGTTAAGGAGGCTGAAGAAGATGACAGCAGTGATGAGGAATTGGGTACACGGGATACGTTCAAAGGCTTGGCGCAGCAGCTCTTTGGGGGCATATTACCTTCGCGACCGCAGTCTGCAGGGCCTGCACCTCAGTCTCCTCGGAGCCCTGCGCCCCAGTCCTCTAGAAGTCCTGCACCTCATGCACCCCCGCCTCCACTATCTGCGCCTCCTGCCCCATCTGCGCCTACTGCACCTCCCCCACCAGCAGTCAACATCGTGGCCCCGGTTCCGACGGGTGATCGCAATGCCCTCTTGAGCGCTATTCAAAGCGGAGCAAGATTGAGGAAGGCTGTCACTAAGGACCGCAGCGGCGCGGCAATCTCGGGCAAAGTTATTGGTGAGGTTAGTCCTCCTGCTCACATCAACGCTGCGCCTCGTCCAGCGTCGCCTCCCGCCGCCACATCACCGGCACAATTCACACATTCTCCAGTCCCGGAGGCACCAGTGGTGACCCAAGGATCAAGTAAGAGGGAATCGGTTGATTGGTATACTGGTCTTGCTGCTGACCACGGCGCTGTGCATCATTTGCCAGCTACTATCGAGGAAGACGAGGAGAATGCTGAGGAGTCTGCGGTACCGCAGATCGAAGTATCGGAGGTTGCGTCTGATATGATGGATGATATCGACAGAACTACCGGTGAGCAGCCATGGAGTAGAGGGGGAACTGTGAACTGATGTTTCGGCAGAACTCCGCGTGCGATCACTCTACCCGTATGAGGGACAAAGACCCGATGATCTTAGTATGCTTGGTGTTGATGTTTCAGCCCATGTTGCTTATTATTCAATTTAATAGGTTTCGTTGAGAACCTCGTCATCACAGCTCATCCATCGAACTCCGGGGGCGATTGGTGGTATGGCACGGTCGTGAAGAGCGGCAAATCCGGCTTCTTCCCTCAAACATACGTGCAGACGGTGGAACTAGGTTCGTGACCTTAGATGTTTTTTTGGCTCTTTCCATTTCATTCATCACGCTTGCGTAGTGAAAGCAAACGCGATCTACTCATACCCAGGGGGCAATGCAGACGAGCTTGCCTTTGCTGAAGGCGACGAACTCTCTATCATAGATAGGAGTGAAGTAGATTGGTGGAAAGCTGAACGAGACGGCGTGGTGTTCATCGTGCCGGCAGCTTACTTGGAGATAGTAGAGGGTTCGTGGATTTTGCCGCCTCCCCCTTGAGTTTTCCTCTTAACCTTTGATCGCCGTTGGCAACTAGACTAAAATCTATTCTTTTGCTCTCTTTTACATGTACCGTTATGGAAATACCATCTCATTTGTTTACAGGCGCGGGAGGTCCTCAAGTCGCCGACCTGCGTGAGAGGACACCTGACATTGACATTACTGAAGGTGACGTATCAGCCCACGATGACGCAGATGGTGGATCAGCTGACGCTGCTTCTGATGTGGACGAGGAGTATTTCTCGATGGATGACGACTCAGAAGGTTCTGAAAATGAGGCGGATGAAGCCACGAGAGAGTTGGAACGACAACGTGTGTTTGAGGCGGCGGGATTGATTGTAGACACAAGCCAAAGTGTGATGGAAGCGCCCGAACCGACATTGAAGAAGCGGCGAGCGCCACCCGCTACCCCTGAGCGAGTTTCCATAGTATCAGTGACTTCTACTTCGAAAGAACTTCCACCGGTGCCAACTCTGGACTTGACACTGACAGATACCGAGCTTGATTCGTCTTCTCACCTCAAAGACGCGTTTGATCGATACGAGGCCTTCAAGAAGACGAATGGAATCTTCAACAACAGGATGTCCATATCCTCCTTCGATACTTCTCCTTCCTCCCCGCCGCGTTCGCCTGCCGTGTCGCTGACGCCTAGTCTTAACCATAGAGATGTGGAGAGACGCACCTCCCAGTTTTTGAGCTTTCTGGGGAGACATGCGACGAGGTCCACCACCCCGGAACCGGACAGGAGATCACTCGTCATATCTGGTCCCATTTTGAACACGCCTTCCAGTGGTGAGCCTGGTCCGAATAGAGAGGATGGTCCTAGTTTTGGAACAGTACGTGCCGTTTCATTCATTGTCTCCGAGCATAGGCATTGAGGTAGAATAGTCGTGGGCGAGCTTAGTGGACAAGTCAGCACTCGAGGGCATTCCCAAGGTGGAACGGCGGCGACAGGAGGTAAGAGGGTGTCCTTCCTGCCATGTCTTTTGGCTCATGTACAATTTTGCAGGCAATATTTGAACTTATTTCAACCGAAGCCGACTACGTCCGCGATCTGCAGCTCATCGTCCGGGTACGGTCCCCACTATCGCTGCGTCCAAGCCTGTTACTAACCTTTTGATAGTTGTTCTACTCTCAACTTATTGGCACACTCGAAGAGAAGGCATCGACTGTTATATTTGCCAATATAGAAGATATACTACTCACTAATACTGTACTTTCCAGGCCCTCGTTCATTGGTTGCCACTAACATCATCGTAGACGTTCCTCTCTGTCCTCGAAGAACGCCAGAAGGATTGTCGCCTCTATATCGATCACATAGGTGACGTTCTGGCGACGCACATACCTAATATGCATCTTTATCTGGTATGTGATCCTTAAATCCGCGTTCTGTTAGTATTTACCATGCTATAGTCGTATTGTGTCAACCAATCCAATGCTGCCAAGGTCCTTCAATCGATGAGAAATAGCGATCCTAACATTGCCGCTCAGCTTCAGGTATGCGAGTTGGACTTTATCCAGACACTTACTGACAGCTCTCTTAGAGCCTCCGTGATGACCCATCATCTCGAAATCTCGACCTGTCGCATTACCTCCTCGTTCCTAGTTCGTTTAGTTACTGCAAATGGAGCTGACGCTAATTTTTTATTCCCCAGTGCAACGCCTCACTCGATACCCTCTCCTTATCCGCCAAATTTTGCAATACACAGACCCTCCTGCGACCACCAACATTGCTCAAACGACTACCAGTGCAAACCCACCAACACTTTCCCTACAGCTCCCAGGCGATGCAGAGGAACGGAAAAACATCATCGCATCTTTAGGCGCTGCCGAAAAAATTCTAGAACACGTGAATGAGACAATACGAGAGCAACAAGGGAGGGAAAGGCTCAGCGAGATAAGCAAGGATCTGTGGATTGGACAGGGGTGCGTGGTCTCATGCTAAAGTTTCTCCTGGTTTTGTTGAGTTATCTTTCCCAGCCGTCTTGATCTCACAGCGCCAACACGCCACTTGGGACCGCGACAGCTTTTGAAGGAAGGGGTGATGAGCAAAGCTAAAAGTGGACGCAAACTTCGCCTGTTCCTATGCAGTGACATACTCGTGTTGACAGATGAAGTAGGAAAGGGCTTGTATCGCGTTGTGAGTGTTTCTTCTCTATTGTCAAATTTAGGTGAGGGCTGATTTGTGCGACAGCCTATACCCCTCAACGAAGTACAAATTAAAGGGCCAAGTACAGAGCGAGGTTTGCTACATCGCTACCTATTACGGCCTTGAACTTACTCTTTGTTGTAGAAGATGCTCTGCTTCGCCTGCACCTTGCTTACCCGCGAGGTGGTGATACCATTATTCTGCGGGCTTCTTCAATCAAAGAGTCTCTAGCTTGGAGAGAGGCGATCGAGCGTGCTGGCCGGAGGGCTAAGGAAGGGGGACGAAGAGCTGCAAAAGCTCGGCATGTGATACCAAGAGCGGACCTATAATTATCATAACTTAGTCTATACCATTGACAATGCCTCGTTTCGTTCGCCATGATCGCTACTTGGTTTTTCGCCTCTAGTCTAAGTACTATTGTCGCTAGTAAGTTACAGGTCACAAGTGGTGTCGCATGATATATAGTGGGTATCAAGAATCCAGGACGTTTACGCGGAAGTACACTCAACTTTTGCGTTGCATAGCTTGCTAAAGTTTCTTGTGAAAATATCAACTTGAGCCCTTCCGGCGAATCAAGCTCCAGTAATAGTTCTTCTCTGGACAACAATTGACGGTTGAACCCGTTCGGAGGTCGAGGTCAATGCGCAAAAGTGAGGCTTTGAAACCCTCAACTGGAACAGTCGTTGCATATGTGGATTGAATATTGAAAGGGAAGTTATAAGTATTTGTATATTTCGAAAGCGGTCACGTAGACAGTTGCATTCCTTGCCACTGCCGGACGTTTCGCGACGGTTGGATTGCGTTGCATGTATGAAATAAATGGGATAAGACAATATCACAGGGATCCGGGACGCTATATCTAGTAACTGATCATTTCATACTGATCATGCTCTCGATAGTCCGGCTCTCGTGCGAAAGTCGAAGGAGGTGATAATCTCGGATGTTGTCCTGTGCAGGGGTTGAAACGGTCGAACCTGAGCCGGAACCAGTGTCAAAGCGGAATTACTCGGAACAGTTATACATGATAAAGCCCATGGTGACTAGATAGTGTAGGGGCTCACGCTCTCATGAGTTGCTCTCCTACTCCTCTCGTCGTGCGGAATTTCCAAATGCATCTGCCGAACATGTTGTTTTCCTTCGAAAGCAGCGCAAACCCCTACGTCTGGCCGGCAAGTGACCAGGAACTTGAAGTTAGGAGGAAGCCCTGCTCCTTTCTCTGCGAGCGCAGTCAAGAGGTCTTCGTGAGCCGAGATGCTGCCGCTGTATTCCAACGCGTCAATGACCACCAACACGGGGCCAATGCACGTCATCTGTTTCGCAGGAGCGATAATAAAGTGGATAAATTGCATAAGTGGGGCGGTCGTTTCGCGTGCGCGCCTGCCTTTCAGGACGCCGAAGAGCGCCTTCATGTATTGAGAGTCATGATTAGCTAGGTCCCGTGCAATTGTGCTGAACAAGTTTGTGGCATTTCTCGTGTCCTGAGTGGCATGCGAGAAGCAGTATGACGAGCCCAGACGCACAATAGCATCGAATTGACGCGCAACGGCATTTGCGATAATGGATTTTTCGGACTTGTTGGAACCTAACAAGAGGTAAATCTGCGGTCCAGTGTCACGATTAACCCATGAAGCTATCGAATCCACAATATCAATCGTTGAGGGTGAGACATCCTCGCCTTGTAATTTAGTATACGAAGCGCCAACTGCATACTGCATGTCCTTGAAACATGCTTTCGCCGCTAGTAGTAGAACATGAGCACGTCCTAAGAGATATGAAATGTAGAATATTACCATCGTCAAGTAACGCATCATGATCATGGCAAACGTAGAGTTCCGTGTGAATTGCGGCCTGCCCGTGAATGGCATTCCAAAGTCCCTTGAGTGTTGCTTCGTATGCTTGGATCTTGGCATCGATGCTGGACAATGTGGTCGAAATACAATGTTTCCCTATATATCCAGGAACATTGTAAGAGAGGGACTTCATAGGAAGCTGCTAGACTTACATCCGCTCCTATTTTTCATGTAGTCACGAATAAAGTACGCGCACTCAATCGTCTGGCGAGCAAGGGAGTTGATAGACTTTTCTTGAGATTCTATCCTTCGCAGTACCTCTGTGCCGGAGATAAGACTGTAGATTGCGCGCATTACACCAATGAGCCGGCGGATGCGTAGATCTCGGACAAATTGTAAATGCACAGCCTGATCAAAAGAATGAAGTCTTGAACTCGTAACATGTGTCAATCCCGCTTACCTGAGATGCTGCAGTGAGTACCGTGATCGCCATGGTGATGTATACACGGGCCTAGGGAAGTTGGTGTCAGCATACTATGGTGGTCAAGTAAAGGTACCATTACTTCAGTAAACTTGCCAGCAAACTTGGCGAAAATGTCGATATTTGCTAAGAGGGGTGGAAGGACTACTGAGACAACGGCACCAGCGTCTCCCTTGATATACTTATTCAATAGGTCGTTCAGACCATATCCTCCAGCCTCTGATATCAATGATACATCCTGGGTAGCGTCGATTGTCAGGGCCAATTGGCTTTCAGTGAGCTGAGACGTTGTCGCTCCCGTTGGAGGTAAAGCCGCAGGAGTTTGCGTGGATGCTGCAGCTAGAACTGGAGGTGTAGGCATACGTGCTTTGGCAGGTGCGGGTGCTGCAGCAATAACTGGAGACAACGTAGACGTGGTAACAGGAGCCGGAGTGGGGTCAGGAGGAGGAACCCCCTGAGTACGAGCTGGCTCTACTAGGGGCATGGGGGAAAGAACCGCCTCCTCCGCCAGGGGAGGATTAACTACAGCAGGAGGCACCGATTCAGGTTCGGCAATGATAACTCCTCCTGCAAGTGGAGATGGGCCCTGAGGGACTTTTTCCACAGCAAGGGCAACTGATTCATGAGCAGGCGACTCAGGGATGGTATCAGGAGTCGATTGGGTAGGAGGTGTGGTGTCGAGCTGCTTGAGAGATGTGGCGAAGCCCTCATGTTCCCTGTGGGGAGAAGGGGGCCTTGAATAAGAGATGGCATCATCAGAAGGCAGAGTTGAATTTGGCAGCATGGTCCAGCTTGTAGAGCGGCGCATGACTGTCCCAACACGAGAACGGAAGGTCTTCTTGGGGAGAGGTATCGTGGATATGGTAGGGGCAGGTGCTGCAGCAATAACTGGAGACAGCATCGAGGTGGTAATAGGAGCCGGAGTGGAGTCAGGAGGAGGAACCCCATGAGTACGAGCTGGCTCTCTAGTAGGTGGAAGTATCGCTGCTGGCTCCACCAGGGGCATGGGGAAAAGAACTGCCTCCTCCGCCAGGGGAGGATTAACTACAGCAGGCGCCGATTCAGGTTCGGCAATGATAACTTCTCCTGCAAGCGGAGATGGACCCTGAGGGACTTTTTCCACAGCAAGAGCAACTGATTCATGAGGAGGCGACTCAGGGATGGTATCAGGAGTCGATTGGGTAGGAGGTGTGGTGTCGAGCTGCTTGAGAGATGCGGTGAAGCCCTCATGTCCCCTGGGGGGAGAAGGGGGCCTTGAATAAGAGATGGCATCATCAGAAGGCGGAGTTGAATTTGGCAGCCCTGGTATGGTCCAGCTTGTAGAGCGGCGCATGGCTGTCCCAACACGAGAACGGAAGGTCTTCTTGGGGGGAGGTGTCGTGGACATGGTGGGGGCAGGTGCTGCAGCAATACCTGGAGACAGCATCGAGGTGGTAATAGGAGCTGGAATGGAGTCAGGAGGAGGAACTCCCTGGGTACGAGCTGGCTCTACCAGGGGCATGAGGGAAAGAACCGCCTCCTTCGCCGGGGGAGGATTAGCCACAGCAGGAGGCTCTGATTCAGGTTCGGCAATGATAACTCCTCCTGCGAGCGGAGATGGACCCTGAGGGACTGTCTCCACAGCAAGAGCAGCTGCTCCACGAGCAGGCGACTCAGCGATGGTATCAGTAGTCAATTGGGTGGGAGGTGGCGGAGTAGTGTGGAGCTGCTCGAGAGACGTGGTGGAGCCCTCGCGCTTAATCTTGGGAGGGGGCCCTGAGGTAGGGATGGTGTCCTCAGGAGGTGTTGCATTTGGCAATCATGGCATGGTCCAGGTCGTACTGGAACTGGAACGACGCATGACCGTCCCAACACGAGAACGGAAGACCCTCTTAGGGGGAGGTGTTGTGGACTGGGTGGACATCGTGACAGGATGGTTTAAATTGACCCAAGTATTCTTCAGGGGAAGCTAGAGAAGGAGAAGACAGGCAACAACTATAGACCACACTTTCAAGTGCGTAGTGCGAGTAGGATGTTCGAGGGGATGCAATGCGGATAAACATCTGAGAGCATAGTCTATATATTACTGGGGCCAACATTGTGAATGAATTGGGAGTCACGTTGTTCACCCGCACCGTTCAGGGAGGTATTGATATGATATGATGTGCGCGACTTTTGAATGATATTCGCAAGGTGAGTCGTGAGGTGTAAGACACAAAGCTGTTCAGGTCAGGCGCTGGATAGAGGCAGACGAGGATTTGGGGACATACCATACCCTTATCCAAAAGACTTAAGTTCAATCGCCATCTACTCAAAGGGATAAGTTTGATGAAAAATCTTGTACGATGAAAATGCGTGTACTTCTGTAAGCTCGTACGATCGATATGCTGGTCAAGGGCAGGCATCCTGAACGCCCGATGATATTTTCGTTTATGATGGGAACTACACTTGATGATCATCTGCGATATTACATTCCGTCGGCGTTGGGAACACCTAGTCTTGAGGACCTTGGCAGCATCTCTTATGTAAACCATTGTGTCCCACGGTGTTGCAATGACATGGGAGATAGCAGGCCCTCGAATCTATTGGAACCTAGCAGAAGATAATTCTGTGGTCTAGTGTCTTGATTAACTCGTGAGGTTATCGACTCCAAAATATCGGTCCTTAGATCGAAGTGGTTCTCGCTGAAGGTCACAATAAGCTCTCAGGTCGCAGCTGGGATGTCGTTGATGGATGGCACTCTAGACCGACGCCACACGTTGTCCAGCCCAGCTTGAGCATGCCCACCAACTGATCGCGAAATGGTGCTCACGTGTGTCGTCTACGTTCAAATACGCAGTTGTGATAATGTAGGCCGCACCAAAGACCGAGCTTGCATCAGCACTGAGTCACTAACTGGTATTTGAGCTGAGCTTGGGAGCATAGAGGGTGAGCATGATGCCCCCACAAGCAGGCAAGCTGCCCAAGCTGCCCATAAGAATGTTTGATTGCGGAGGGCGCCGGTGCGTGCTTTAGGTGTGCGACCTTGCTTGGAGGTTCCCAATTCCAGCAGTCACTGCATCGCATTTTCACTTGGGCATTGCATTGTCCCTTGAAACAGTCAAGAATGGGCGTCCCAGCGAACCAGGGAAGATAGCTCTTCGTAGCGCTGGATGAGGCCATCGAGGCTGTTGAGTAGGTTTAGGGAATGAAGGATGAAGTATGGGGCACACGTTCACGGGTTCGTGTTTGTATCTCTTCCGATCTGGTCGTTCATCACTCTAGCATGGCGAGGACATGGAAGCACTTTAATGAAAATACTGTGACCTATAGCACATTGAAACGACCATGTCGCCTTGAAACGACTTGCTGTTCATTGCATGTACAATGAGGATCGTGCATGGTCAATGTATCTTGTGGTAGCGGAGGGGAGAGCCGTCTGGGGCTTGTTTCTCGAAGGGATGGGGGAAGGTTCAGTAGCCATCGCGTGAGAGAAGGAAAATGGGATCAGTCGTCCTAAGAGCCTGTAATGAAGTCAGATCGTGTCGCGATGAGGGGCTCTAGTTGGTACTGTACCTGGTACCAGCCACGAACGTTGGCTGGACATTTAGTCTACTTGGAGGGAAGGAACGTGCCTAATGCCCATCGCCCGTGATTGCCTGGGAGCATCACTCTCGAAGGTTTGTCAAAACCACCAAGGCATGAGGATAACGCCAGTGCGAAGACAAGAGTTATACTAGTCTTTGTGGCGGCCCAGCCTGCCTGGCACGAGGATAACACACGGACTAGATTATGACTTAAACAAACACGGCCCAGCTTGCGCCAACTCCATCGTCTCAGTTTTCATACTACCCATCGTGCTCAAGACTTGTGTCAAGCTTTCTGTGAGCGATAGCCCGGGCGTTTCTGCTAGACAAAGCTGACAACTCCCTCGAGTCAAACGCTCAAAAAAGGTCTCCTGCAAGAACATCGCAAAGGACTCTTGATACATAGTGGGAAGACGCCTAGTAAGTCAAATAAATCCTTCAAGGCAAATTTTTTGATGAGCAATACCTCGATTGACAAGAGGATAGGCTTTCCGACTCGCCACTAATCTTTGTTTTCCAAACAAACCTATTCCCATCCAAAGATCGTGGCTAGCTGCTCTCGCATACATTGAGACGCCCAATGTCGACCGTGTCTTCACCCATTGCTAAGACGAAAGAAGCCTCCACGATAAAACCGCGACAGACGATGCGAGGGCATACAGACTGGGTTCGATATGTTGCGCACTTGCTCGACGAACGACGTGTCATCACATGTGCGGAGGACGGCTCACTTCGAGTTTGGGACCTGGAAAGTGGTGTACAGATTGGGGACGACTGGCGAGATGAGGGGAACCCTACGGAAGGAGTGGTCACGATGGCATTGTCTCCAAACGGCAAGACAGTTGCAGCCGGAAGCCGTAGTGGGACAGTGAGTTTGTGGGACGTCGAGACGGAGAAAGTAATCGCCAAATGGAGAGGACACATTGGAGTTGTTGGGTCGGTATGCTGGGCTGCAGATGGCAGGCGTGTGGCGAGCGGATCAGACGATGGGACGGTAAGGGTGTGGGATACGGAGAGCGGGAAAACAGTGCTCGGTCCAATCATGACTGGGCACAAGAATGTGTACGCTGTGGTCTACTCGCCCGACGCTTCAATGGTTGCGACGGGGGGTTACGAAGAGAGTGGAATCAAAATCTGGGATGCAAATACAGGCAGCCAGTTGTTCTCCACACTCAAACACGACACTGAAGTCCTGAGCTTGGCATGGACCTCGGATCAAAAGAAGCTTATCTCCGGATCTATGTTTGGCTCAATTTCTATATTCGACACTGCCACATGGCAGCAGATCGCTATTCTCGACGGTCATCAAGACGCTGTCTATGCCATCTCCTTGTTTCGGAGCGACCGCCTCTTTGCGAGTGCATCATGGGATAATACAGCCCGTCTCTGGAATCTCGACACGAACCTCCAAGTCGGTCTACCCCTACAGCATGAAGATGGTGTCAATGCCGCAGCCATTTCTTCTGATGGAGAACTGCTAGTCACCGCTTCCAGGGACACAAACGCATACACATGGGACATTTACACCATCCTAAAAGATGTCGATCTCGAAGACCTCCTGTCCATTCCTGAGGTGAGTGTTTCGCGGCTCTAAGGTAAAGCCCTTGCTAAGCTCCCCCTCGTAGGTGGCAGCACGAGAGTCGTCAGTGGAAGTACGTGGCATGTTTGCCATCCTTTGATGATTTTAACATCGACATTCTAGGCCAATGTCGCTACCCAAGGCTATTCATATGACACAGTGGGAGGCACACGAGACCGTTCTCAGGCATGTGCCCACATCCATTTCATCGGTCCTTATTCAGACATTTGTGTTCTCAGTCCGAATTACACAGCACCCATCTCGATCCCTCTGCACATCAAAGCACCGACTGCAGTCCCGCACCCCCTCCGGGGCCACGTCCACGTGCACCCTCCGGCTACTTCTCCTCGATCTTCCGTAGCTCTCAACCCCACACTGATGTTGTAACCGGGTTTCAGCTACGTCAAAGGCGAAGTTTCTCCTCTCATCATCACCCTCTTGTTTTCGATGTCGACGTGTCACAGGACAAGGGAGTATGTCTCGCTTAGGTTGTTTTTTCGATCGCTGAAGTCTAACGACTTTTGTACAGTCATTGTTTGTTGCTAAGCCGAAGAAACCAGGTGTAATTCTGCGGGAGCCGCAATGCCAAATACAGGAACTGAAAGGCCAACCACAGCAGCGACAAAGCCAAGCGTGTGGCCAAGCCGAGTCATCGGAATCACAAAACCCAACTGCCCCATCTACGTCCACCGAACTGCCCCCTGCCGATAGTAATATTACCACGGGGGGTGCAGCAAGCATGCAGTCATCCCCAGCTGTCAAGGTCAAGTTCACATGGTGGGCTCGTTTCGTTCTTTTTGTCTGCTGCCTATCTACCCAACAGGGTTAATAATGCAGGCGCAGCGTACGGGCAACTATTTTCCTTTTTGCATCTAGTCCATTTGTATTATCAATGTCAATCCTGTTCAATATCCTTCGTAACCCATTAACATCATCCATTTATGTTTCGCCCTTTAACGGTTGGTGAACTCACTCGTAAATTTTAGAGATATGTGGTCAAGGTCGGTACAGTTTTCCCGAGGTCTGTTGAGGGATGGTGTAGATCGAAGGTCTCTTCCCCATTGCCGGATTTAAATGAGGCCGAACGTGTGCGATAACCCATACCTCTCAATGTACAAATCAAATAGCCAAACAAAAGTGAGGTTTGATATATTTCTACCTACCACGGCCTTGAACTACACCTTTTATTGACGCAACATCAAGTGACATGCTCCTTTAAGGATGATCATGCTGCTCGACAGTCCAGCTCTCGGGCTTCTGTGAACGGATCCCCCCAGCGTGTCGACCGAAGTGTCGGGCAACAATTTTTCCGCGGTGGTAACCATTTCGTCTTGTGATCAACTTATGCGCCAGGTTTCTTCAAGGGCTGTGCCTCTTCGTCAACACTCGAACAAAGGGACTCCGGATCCGAACCCGGGTCGTTGTCAAACAAAGTTGAAACAGCCGAGCCTGAGTTCGAGCTATCTAGGGATGATGTAGAATTAGGCGGGGCAAATCTGTATGGCAAATGTTTCTGCAGAACATGTGGTTTTCCCTCGAAAGCAGCACAAACACTGTCGTCTGGCCTGCAAGTGATCAGGAACTTGAAGCCAGGAGGAAGCTCTGCTCCTTTCTCTGCGAGCACAGTCAGGAGATCTTCGTGAGCTGTCCCGTTGCCGCTATATTCCAATCCGTCAATGACCACAAGAACAGGGCCAATGCACGTCATTTTCTTGGCAGGAGCGAGAATAAAGGAGATAAACTGAGTGAGTGGGTCGTTTGTTTCGCGTATGGTGTGCTTTTTTTTCACGGCCTCCCAAAGCGTCTTCATATATTGAGGGTCGTGATCTGCTAGGTGGCGTGCAATGGTGCTAAACAAATTCGTGGCATTTCTCTTGTCTTGGGCGGCACACGAAAAGAAGTACGACGAACCCAGACGCATGATGGCGTCGAATTGGCGCGCCATGGCATGTGCGATAGAGGATTTTTCAGACTCGTTATGACCTAGCAAGAGGTAAATCTGCGGCCCAGTGTCTTGATTAATCCATGAGGTTATCACTTCCATGATATCAGTCCCTGAGGGCGCGCTTCTGACTTTGTGCGATTTATAGGAAACGTTATCTGCATAGTGCATGTCATTGAAATATGACTTCACTACCAGTAGATCCAATTTGGCCGCTAGCAGACAATGAGCACGTACTAAGGGATACATGGAATGTAAAAAAACATTACCGTGGTCAAGAGACAGGTCATGAATACGGGCGACACAGAGCTCCGTGTGAATCACGGCTTGAGTCTGAATGGTATTCTGAAGTTTTTTGAATGTTGCTTCGTATTCTGTGATCTTGGCGTCGATGTTGGACAACACGTTCGAAAGAGATTTTTTCCCTATATCCGGGAAGTGTTAGAAAAGGGATTTCATAGGAAGCGATCAGACTTACATCCGCTCCTGTACTGCTTGTAGTAGCTGATAAAGTACGAACACTCAACCGTCTGGCGAGCAAGGAAGTTGATAGTCTCTTCTTGTGATTCCATTCTTTTCAGTTCCTTTGGATTACAGATAAGACTGTAGGTTTCGTGCATGACAGTCATGAGCCGGTCGACTCTTCCATCTCGTTCAAATTGCGCATGCACCACCTGATCAAAAGAATGAGGTCTTGAACTCATAAAATGTGACTATATCATTTACCTGATATGCCGCAGTGAGTACCATGAACGCCATCCTGGTGTATGGATGGGCCTAAGAAAGCCAGTGTCAGTATATTACGATAGCCAAAGAAAGATACCATTACTTCAGCGAACTTTCCAGCAAGCTGCACAAAAATTTTAAATTTTTCCAAGAGGGGCTCAAGGACGGGGACAACCGCGGCGACGGCCGGTTCTATATATCCATTCCATGCGTCATTTGGACTGTATGATATACCCTTGGGAGCTCCGGTCGTCCAGGCTGGCTTGCATTCAAGATGCCGAGTCATACTGGGCTCAATTGTACCATAAAGAGGCATGATCTTGAATTCCATGCTAGCACAAGGGGGAAGGTTGTCACCATGAGCGTCAGATGGTATGAGGCGGTAGATCTTAGCTAAATTTATATTGAGCGACAAAAGCGCCAAATCAAATGGTGACCAAAGACTCACTTCCGCGGTGAGCGAGAAGTGTCTCGACACGCTCTCGTACCATACCAACGCATTTATCTTCATGAGCTAGGCGCTTCGCGAAGACTTTAAGGGAGATTGTAGATAATGCCCGAACGTTACTGGATTGAAATTAGTGCCATGAGCTAGTGGGAGAAAGTTAACTCACAATTCTAATGTTGTCGTCCATGGTAAAGAATGCAGTTTCACAGGGGGGGTGGACTTGGGGTGATGGTCGTCGACGGAAACGTGGACATAGAACCTTCTGTCATCAGTCGAAACCAAACCGATACGTGGGAGATGGTGCAGGTTGATATCTGGCAGCACATTTGTCAAGTTAGGCTATCATTTGAGATGATATGACGCACCAGAGATTTGCACTGTCGGGGGCAAGGGAGTTCCGACAACATCCAGACGGCTGTCACTCGACCTGTCCTCCGAGATCTTTTCATGGTCCACAATTTCGGCGCCCTTGGATGCAATGTAGGAAACCTTAAACTCCAAGCTCTCTCGAAGCAGCTCTTTGTTGCCTTGATGATTTATACACGTGAGTTGTTCAAGAATAACTTGTTGAACGGTCAAACACAAAAAATGCACAAGGATACAGCTACTCACTACCAGGATACCCCAAAAACTGTTCGACACGTCCCTGGACTATACCGATGTATTGGTCATCATGAAATTGGCGACGAACAAATACTTTGAATGTGAGCGTGGTAGAATCGCAAACATCACTGCTCTTCAAATCAGCCTTTGTATCAGGCAGTGAGCATCGACGTACAATTCGTGTTTACTTTTCCATGGCATAGAGCTATGTTTCTCCAGAGTTGTCACACTGGAGATAATACCGATGGATATCTCGACGTAGAATTGATGGTCCACGTGCAACCACCCGATATTGGGCAGGTGATGAAGATCGATATCTAGTAATTATTAGGGACGAGGAGATATTAACAAGAGGCCTCAAAACATACCGTAGACTTGCAAAACATATTTTTTTGGGTCCGACTGGCTGGGCCTGAAAAGCGTATGTAAGCTCGTACGACCGTCATATCAGTATGATATGCAAATCTCACATTGCAATATTGATTCGTTGGAGGGCGGCCGCTTTGAACGCCGCACGAATGCACCAGTTAGAGCTCGAATTTGTCTCGGGGAAATAGGGTAGAGACGTTGGCACAGTAATGTCTAACTGCGATAGAAAGGCCCCTTCAGCAACCTGAAAAAACTGATGATCATAGTCCTTTTATGGCGGATCGTGGGGGGCAAGGCAAAAGCCATGAACACAAGCTGAAGGCCAGCATGCTGCCTACAGGCCTCGCGCTATGTCCTTGTGGTAAGAGTGGCATCTTAGCGCGCGATCGCGCTCCTTCGGTTCTTTGCATGACAGCATTCATTCAGAAGATAGCGATCAGGGCGGAAGTTCCCGTACGTAGCTTGAGAAGTGTAAGCATACCTCGTGTACCTACCATTTCCTCGATTAAAAGATGGCCAAGGGTCAACGACCGATCACTGACTGTGACATCAAGGCCATTGTCGTCTGATCGGCAGTTTAGCCGCGCTTGATCCACTGCAGGGCACCTGTAGTGGCAAAAATTGCACTGCACCGTCTGCACTCGATGATGACATCTAGTCACTGCGAATTATGAACTTGGTGTTGAGCCTCGTGCTGCACCCTGCGGGGTAAAAACTTTGTGATGGAAAATTGGTCCAGATTTGCGGGTTGAAAGGCAAAATGTTCTTGTCGTGCCACTGGACTGTCTCGAACAGGTACATGTTGGACCCAGGTGGCCTACCATTATCAGCGGCAAGCGAAGCACAGGCTCAGCAGGAAGCAAATTTTTGCAGGTTGCTTTCGTGTAACCTGAGTGGTCTATTGGCTCGCCAGACACATCAACGTGGATACCACATCGCAATCACAGACAGAGCAAGTTGGCATCAATGAAGAACCCTGACATTCGTATGTGTAGCTTTTAGGTAGCGCCTCCGATACGCAGCTCCGCGAACTTTTGTCAACATAAAGGCGCTGGGCGATGGAGCCGGAGGAAGCCAAGTCAATATCAATCCCTCCATGCTGCAAAGTCCTGGCAATGGTATCTCCAAGTACTAGCTTCTACAGTTGAAATGGCCCTGCATGCGGCCCTGAACCTGCGTAGGTTTCGGCAGTTCCCGATTCAATTATTAAATTTGAAATAGCGATTTGAACTCCAAGTCATTGTCCAAGGGTCAAGCGTTGTTCTAGTGTGGCATCCGTCT